>JAWRVZ010000007.1:4200000-4505000 GCA_037043235.1 Rhodeus uyekii
AAAGTCTCTTTTTTTCTCTGCAGGAATCACAATCCAATGTGTAATGTTCTATAGCAGCAATTTGGAGGATTGGATTTGGAGGATTTTCTTAAACTTTCTTCAATTATAATCCTAAATTACACCAGTGTTCAGTGTTCAGAGACACACTGTGTGCTGTACAAAACTGTACTTTATTAAAGGGGGAAAAAAAATCAACAGAACAGAAAACTGTTAAAGCACATCAAGAAAATGACATCATCTGCAAATCACGAAACACCACAGCAACAGGCCATTTCCCATGATGCTCCACTGGCACTTAGAGTACCATTTTCCAAGAGTGCCATTTCCAATTTCACTCTCACTTACTCACCTAAAGCATGTGCACCCTGCTCATACACACACCATATTCAAAAGAGGCACAACAAATAAAGAAACTGCACACCGCAGACACCTCTGTTTCCCATTGAACCTAGCACACAGACAGTTACTGAAATAAACAAACCAGGATTTCAATGTGTATTTGCTTACTTCCAAAGGAAAGCATTTAGTCTATGTAGAATGATTCTGTATCAGATATGAATGATGTAATTTTAACAGCTAACTACTTGATTTGAGCAATGCCAGCCTTGACAATTTCAGGATACAAGCAGCCAAAGCTTTAAAAGAGTATGAAGTATAAAAGAGTATAAAAGTGTGAAAAATATATGCCGAATGAAAACTCAGTGCTGCTGACCTTTTCCCCACCTAAAGGCTCAGACAACAGACAGGCAAGGCCATCAGTACTCAATGGGGTGATTTAAGTGTCTGCGAGAGCTGATAGCTTAGATGGATTTGATGTTCATCTTGCTGGGCTTAACATGGTTGATGTAACAGAACACAAGAGTAAGGGTTACCATGCCAGACCTATCCATTATCTATACAGACCAATACTTTTTCCCATGTGTTGTACCCGATTTAACAGCCAAAAAATACGATTCCATCACAAAAAGAATAAAATGGTAAATTGATTGTGAAATTGATTTGTCCGGTGGTGGAGACTGGTATGATTGCGTTTCTGTCTGCACCATAGTAATAGTGCACTATAACTATTACAAAGCACACTTAAAAAAGTCGGTCGTTATTACTAGGGAACAAAAATAACTTTTTATACTTGATCTGATATTAATAATTTACTTTTTTGACATCATTGGTATAACAGAAATGAGTTTGATTGATTTCACAATCATTTGCCAAATGACTTATATTTGGTTTAATTTAAGCTTCCGCAGTTCAAGCAGTTAAGCTCAAACTTCCTGTTCAACATGAAATACTAAATACAGATGTAAACGGAGTCTAAAACTTTTTGTGCTTGTCATTTTTGACCACCTCCAAAGGTAGTAGAAAACGCACTGGACCGAATTGCTTTTGTAGTGTAAACACTTATGTGGTTGAATGTGTTTGCACAACCACAAAAGGCCTATTGAACTAATGCTTAAAAATAATGGTAAGCACTCTAACCATATGGGATTTAAGTTTGTTTTGAAGACAAAAAACGCAACAAGGACAATGCTCTCTCCCCAATCCTGATTCCTAACACACACTCTTTGCATTTGCCGTGGTCATACGGCTGTCAAATCGGAAATGAAAGCTAATACTTTCCAAATAATTTTTATTTAGTCTCCTTTCACAATCATTTGTCAATATTATTTCATCCATAATGATCTGAAAAAGCCCATACATTCAGCCGCTCATAGACTCAGGACAGAAGTGACAGAAATCAGGACAGAAGTGGTCAAAAGTGAAAAAAAAAGAGATGGATTAAAACACCAGGTGTAAACGGGTCTGTCTGCCTCATCTAGTTGTGATCCAAACCACCAAAAAGTATCTTAATGTCAGGTGTAAACAGGGCCTGAAAGTCAAAAGTGTGTTTTTAGCAAGAAAAAATTAGAGACTTCTGAGTGTTTCATCTTCAGTCATGTTGACGGTTTAAGGGTGAAGAGTGGAGCTTGCTTGCTCAAGTTGAGGATGGACAAAATTCTGCCCAGCAGGATACAGAGGTAGGAAGGCAACAAGGGACATCCGAATCCAATGATCGTGCCACATCCTGTCTCCTGAGATATCTTCATCAGATCGATTTTTTTAAAGCAGGATAGATGTATCTTTTGCTGCCTTTGACGGCGGTCATGTGCAATCCCTTCCATAACAGTTGAGCTAAAAGATTGTTTCAGAAATTTGTGTTTGGTGGACAGTTTATGTGTAAATGGATATTTTTGTCCAGTCAATGTCATTATAGTGAGAAATTAGTATTGTACTAATTAAATATTTGCTTTTTCACTAAAGTTCACTCTCTCTAAATTTTGTAGAACATTAAACCATTAAACTTCCTCAGACATTTTGTGAGGTACTTTCAAGTCCTTCAAAGTCATTGCCTGATAGTACAGAGAGGCAACAAGTCTAATCTTTCGGACGCAGCCCAGTGGTCTCCAACCCTCCCGTCCTGCGGAGTTGAACTCCAACACATCTGAACCAGCAAATAAAGGTGTTCAGGATAGATGGAAATTATCCTTCCTACACACATCTATCAGGTTTATTGTAATTATGAATTTCCTCCGAAGTCAAATTTACCACTGGGAAGCTCTGGGATGATTTTGGTACCCAAATTCTCAACTTTAAACTTTAAATATGGTATTTAGATCGTGGTGCCCAGTCCTGTTCCTGGAGATCTACCTTCCCACAATGCTCAGCTCCAACCCTGATCAAACACACCTGTCTGTGATTATCAAGTGCTTCTGAAGATCTTAATTAGCAGGTTCAGTTGTGTTTGATTAGAGTTTGAGCTGAACTTTGCAGGAAGGCCGATTGCAGGAACAGGATTGGGCATCCCTGATTTAGATAGCATGGTGAATGTTTATGTGTTTATCAATGAATGGGACGCTAAATATAATTTTGGCTTTAATACAATTTTACCCAAAATAGGCAAGAATAAACCTGGAGTCCCTTGTGTACAGTCTTTAATTGACGTTATTGTCCTGACGTTACTTTTGTTAAGCAGTCATGTGATGAGTTTTTTTTTTAAATATTAATTTCTTGATATTGTTACTACAGAGTATTGTCACATTATAATAAATCTGTAAAACAGATCTACTCCTCAGCTTCTCTCTCTATACTTGGAAACATTGTAGTATGGTGCTTAAAACGTTCAAATAAAATGTCAGTAAAGTGTCATAAAATGTTTTTTGTCTGTTGTCGTATGCTTAAATTTTATAAATAGATTAGAATTGTTTACACAATATTATATTATGATTAAGGAAATACTTGGTAACACTCTATTTTACAGTGTCCTTTTTATGCATAATTACATAATAATAATAATCAGTTACATTTATATGGCACTTTTCCAGAGCTCAAAGTGCTTGGGGGGGGGGGGGGGGGGGGGGTGCAACTAGTTACATGCAACTAACCTTCAACCAAATCCTATCCTAATCCATGTTAATTAATATTGCTCAGTACTTAAATATATAATCACACTGTAACAATGGCACCTTAATGTTTATACAATATTTTTTATAAATACTTATTTTTAGACAAATATAAATTAGATGCAGTTATTTGATTTATTCAAATATTTTTTTGTTTTTGCTGAAAAATTATTTGATCCAATGCAGATTTACTTTTATTAAGGTAATGTAAAAAATGTGTGCCTCTCTAAATTTCCAAATGTGCCATTAAGTTATTCGTCCAGGCACCGACTCTGCTCGCATATTTGACAGTATATTAGAGGAATCCCTGCTTTATGCTCTTTCATTTCCATCTCATATAAAATCTTATGATCTGTTTTTCACAGTTCCATCTCAAACTCACAGTGACCTCAAACTTGCCTGTCTGTAAAGAGAGAAAGTAAACATTACTTGAATGACACTTCCTCAGATAAAAAAAGGAATATAGGTGTGTGCAGGGTACATGATAACTTGCAAATGTGTAGGTCTATTATGGGATGGGGGAGGGTTTTGCATTTTTATTTTTAAACTTGTTTTGTGATTTCACACTGCTGGGTTCCATCTTACACAGACACATGCTTCATTAGAAGCAAACAGTCTAAAGCAATTCTCCCCCTCACGAGTCAGAGCACACAAGTAAACGACCAGGCTGATTTGATGGCCCCTCCATCCCTCCTCACCTCACGCTCTTCCCTTCATCATTGACGGTCCACACCCCTTGGGACGACCAGCTCTCCAGTAATTGTTATCCTATTTAGTAATCTATGAGCCTTGGTTTCATCAGACGTTTAGCAGTGCATATAAATATCTCTGACGTTTATTGAATGTCAGAGTTCACGACGTGGCTGATTGATTCTAACCCGTTGTATTTGGGCATGTCAAAATATGATTTGTTGCCATACAATAGCAATTTTAAAAGCTATTTTCTCAGAGGGAAAAAAATACTATCATTCAGAGGTGAATTGAAGGCAGCTAACTGTGAGATTGAGATTAATGAGCATTTTAGTGAGTTGCCATTAGCCTGTACAGCCGGACAGTGAGAGAGAGTGAACCACTCTCAAAATGGAGAGAGTGGACCTCTGAGTGTCACAAACAACTATAATCAAGACTGCTTGGGCAAGCAGTCTGAGAGCAGAGGCTGTCAAGGCATGCTTGTGCATGTGTTTGGACTGCATGATTTTGGAACGAATGCTCTGTGGAGATGCTTGTAAGTGTGCATAGATGCATATCCACTCCTTAATCAGTCTCCATGTGTATGTTTGGCTCAATCATAGTTATTCAAATTTGCCCCTATAGTAACAAAATTGAAAGTACTTCAGTGTTCAGCATTTCCTTGGCCAGTGTTGTGAAGCGCATCCCCAACAGGAGTTACACATTCTAGCTTAGTTCAGTTTCACTTGGGTATTTGCATCTTTTTTGTGCAGATTGTAATATTGCAAGTTGTGATGTTATATTGCATAAAAATCTGATTCATTGATTAATGTATGAAAGCTAAGAAAGTGCTTCAGCTTCTGTTATTTTTAGTTTTTAATAAATACTGTAGTTTATTTTTCAAACCATTGATGACACGTGTTGTCTGTATAATTTAGGAATTATGCTGTTTCTTTGTAAGACAATAGAATTTTTTTCTTTTGATAAAGCCAGTTTAAAAGTTAAAGAATCTTATAATAGATCAAACTAGGCTACTTTATATGTTTGATTTATGTTGAAGGGTTTGGGACATGACTTTTAATGGTGAGCCTTTTGTTTTTCTAATCAGGCTCTCAAAATATGATATCAACATTTTGATCTGGATTTCTGCCAATATATTGGTAGTTCCAGATGTGAAGAGTTATTGGTATCAGCCAAACTTTTCATGTCAGTGCATTCCTAACGAACACACACACACACACTTGCAGGTTTTTGTGATTTACAAGGACACTGAGTCTTAAACCAGTCTGTTGGTGCATGTTTCAGATCGAACATATTTTTCTTTAACTGTTTCTCTACAGATCCTGTGCTTTTTTTGTGTGCGTTTATCAAAGTTAGCATTATAAAGATTGGAAACTAAGAAGATAACTTCTCAGCTGTCAAGTGTGATGAGCTTACTCAACTAAGGACTGAGGCATATACGCAGAATATGGGAGTTAATGTGGACATGACATTGAGGCAAACACATGAGAAGGGGATGCAAGAAGCTTGACTATTTTTCAGTTAGCATTAGGTGATATTTCACTCAAACATTCTCATTTAACCTTTCTGTGGATCTCCAGCAGCTCTGACAAGTTGATCAAATTCAGCTAGATAAAATGTGTCATAAGATGTGTCATAATAATATAATATAATAATCAATATTTAAAATGATATAAATCGGTCCTATTTGCTGTATCTTCTGTATCTTCCACTGTGTGGAAGTGCTCTGACCAGCGGTTAAGGATAGATTCCCCGTCAGTGAGTAGCTCTTGTCCATCTGCACTCCGTAGGGGGCTCTGTATTTGGAAGGAGAGACCATACACTGCTTTCAGCGCTTCATTGAACTTCTTGTAGTCTCCAAATTCAGCGTACAGTTGGATTCTTTCCGAAAGCTTTGTCCACCATTTATTTTGTATTTCTCAAAGACTGCTCTGGAGGGAGCTGCAGATAAGGCGGAAGGCTGCTTTCTTCTGTCGGCAGGATGGTTGTGCGAGATGGGCTTGGTATCAGCTGATCTCCTACTGGCAAGAAGTTCTTGGATTGTTCGGTTGTTTTCGTCAAACCTTTCGTCTTTGTGGTTCTTAGTGGTAACTCCAAGGATTTCTTCTGAGGTTTGCAGAATGGCAGCCTTGAAGTGATTCCACATCTCCTCCAGTGGGAGGTCTGGCAGAAAGTTTGGTTTTACAAGTCTAGAGTGCAGATTTGCTTGAAAATTTGCCTTGACGTCTTCAGACAAAAGGTTTTTAATCTGGAGCTTCCTTTTCATGGTATGACCTTGTTTGAACCTGGGCTTGAAATAAAAGTTTAGCTTGCATCGAACAAGACGGAAATCTGTGTAGCACTCTGCACTGTGCATCACTCTGCTGTGAAGGACATCGTTTAAGTCCCTCTGGCATACTATGATGTAATCAATTAAATGCCAGTGATTTGATCAAGGATGCAGTTCCCGTGCATGCAGAGTGCAACGTTTCATCCCTCGGCACTTCGGTTGAGCAGTTCCCTAAAAGAGCAGCATGGATGATCAGTGTCCTTTTCAAGATATGTTTTCGTCCGTGTGTTTCTGGATTGGGTTGTTTCCAGACCTCATCTAACGGCCACGGTCACTGTCTCACGTGTCTGGTTAAACAGCACGCTGAGATAGCGTTCGTGGATAGTGTGTGCTTTCATTGCGGGAGCATGTCCATGTTTGCATTATGATTGCGACTTCTTTCTTTCTTTAATACAGAGGCATGAGTCACCTCTGTTGCCACCCCACCCCGCTTCTATTGTAGAGCTGAGAGAATGGTTAATAATCTGGGAGATCTGAAGGTAACAGTGGGAGCTTTTCGTCAGGCCAGCCCTCACAAACCTCCCACTGCTCTAGCATACCATGTGCCGTCGAGTTGCCGGATGATCATGCAGGTCCTTCATGTGGGGTACCTTGCATCGTTCGCTGGATCAGAGAGTGGGCTTTTGTCCTCACACTTTAGTGAGGTTTTATCAGCTTGACCTCAACTCCGCCCCGGGAATATGGGTCCTCTCATAGTGAGCTACGAGACACTTGTCGGCCTTCGTCACTGAGGTGGCATTGGTATATATCGTCCCCCTTGCGCATTTGACGCAGCGTGAGTTCCCTTGAAAGGGAACGTCTCAGGTTACGCATGGAACCATAGTTCCCTGAAGAGGGAATGATATTCTGCGTCTTTAGCCTCAGCTCTTCGTGCCTCCCGGGCTTGCTTCAGACACTCCTCTAAGCTGCCGTCACCGGTTTCCAATGCATATTTATCACCCTGGTTCGTGATGTCACCAACTTGCGACTGTCACTCACACTCAGTCGATTGATCTTTCAATCGTTTACATATTGCTTCATGTGACTATTGTCAAGGTATTCCCCCTAGCGCTTTTGACGCAGCTTCTTGTTTCCTCTTCAAGGAACTGTGGTTACATACGTAACCTGAGACGTTTTCATTTCTCATATTTATTTCATATAAATATATATGCAAAAATATGCTAGTGGTCCAAAAACACTAGCATATGACATGTGACATGAGGATGAAAATCAGAAACTCCAGTAGTCTTAGGGAAACAAACATATTTGATACCTTAATAACCCTTCTCTACAATGCAGCAATAGGGAAGATAAAATCTTAACAGGCCTTAGAGAAAAATTACTTTGATCGAGAACCCTCCAGAAATGTAACGTACATCACATTGTGTCCAACAAAAGCCCAGAAATAACCTGTTAATTGGGCTAGCCCTCAGATAAGCCCACACCGCATTTATTTATGTTAATATTAACTTGAAAAACCAAAATAGTAGGCAAACTCTTAGTTGTCTATAGCAATGGAGCACTTTGTAAAATGGACACCGTGATGTACGTTACACATGAAATAACTGAGCCACAAACATTTATCTTAAAAGAATACAACTGTACTAAAATTATTCAAAATACATTTATGACATTCAAATGATCTCAAACAACATCTCATTTGATCTTTGCTCTAAATATTTTCTAATTTTCAGTGTGATTATGATGGAATAACGTAACTCACAAGGACACCAAATGTTAGCCAAGATCTCAATATGTTGAGTAAAAAATATTAATGCTGATATATTGAAGTATTATGGAGAAAAAAACCGTTGGATTCATCCATTTATTTTAGGATGGTGGTGTTGGGGGTTCCAGCATAGTTGCTATGCTGCGAGGACATGCAGTGCACCATCATGCATGTCATGGTGCTTTATTACTAAATGGCTCCATGTCTCAAAATATGCAACAAAAATATAACAATAAACATTCAAGGATTATGCAGAGAACCTGTGCCCAGGGGTCATCCATTTAGAGTCTACACATTTGAAGGGATGAGGAAGAAGGTAGTTTACATAATAATTCCAGCGATACTAGGCATAGCTATTTTCGTGTCTTTGTGATGTACGGAACACGGTTAAAAATGTCACATTTCAATATTTGAAAACTCTGGACCCTGGCACATGAGTATCCTATACGATATATATATATATATCCTGATCTTGTTTAATGATAAAATACAAGTCGGGAATTATAGAAAACAATGTCTGTACACGTTCATCACAATCGGACACGATCTCCATTTTAAGTGCATAGAAAAACCAATGCAGATGGCCCATCAAAAACCGTCAATCATCTGAAACCCTGCATTGTTCTAGGCCAGTGGTTCTTAACCTGGGTTAGACCGTTTCCGCCACAGTTGAGAAAACAAAAAATAAGTCGAAATAATGACTTAGTAAGTCGAAAATAATGACTTAGTATGTCGAAATAATGACTTAGTAAGTCGAAATAATGACTTAGTATCTCGAAATAAGGACTTAGTATCTCGAAATAATGACTTAGTATCTCGAAATAATGACTTAGTAAGTTATATAATGACTTAAAAGTTGAATAATGAATGTTTAGACATATAAATTCTTTAATTATCACGATTAGCACAAATTATTTTCGTCTGGATTTTACACACTTTGAACGTACATCACAGCACCGGACACGATGGGTGATGTACGTTACGCGATTTTCAAAATAATTTTTCTCAAAGAATGGGATATTTTTTGGAAAAAAACAGCTTGACGATGGTTAGATTGTATAACTTCCCTAACAAATAATAAAAACATTTGGGGAATACAAGTATTTTGTGAGGGAAAAAGTAGGAGTTTTTGTACATGGCGTACAATGTCACGCTCGGTGCTTAAAAATTTGTCCAGTTTTGGGTATCAAATGTGCTACAAAATCCACCGTTCGAAATGGATCATCATAATTTTATCAAAACTATCTCTACTGTGTATATTGAAGACATTTATTGTAATTTTACCCTGTGGCTAATGTGATTTGTGAATTTATTAGTCACCGAACTCTAAGAGCCTAGGGGGGGACCACTAGCGTATTTTTGCATATACAGGGAGTGCAGAATTATTAGGCAAGTTGTATTTTTGAGGATTAATTTTATTATTGAACAACAACCATGTTCTCACTGAACACAAAAAACTCATTAATATCAAAGCTGAATATTTTTGTATCAATATTTTAAGTAGTTTTTAGTTTTAGCTATTTTAGGGGGATATCTGTGTGTGCAGGTGACTATTACTGTGCATAATTATTAGGCAACTTAACATTTCAATTATTTATTTTTTACCAGTGAAACCAATATAACATCTCAACATTCACAAATATACATTTCTGACATTCAAAAACCAAACAAAAACAAATCAGTGACCAATATAGCCACCTTTCTTTGCAAGGACACTCAAAAGCCTGCCATCCATGGATTCTGTCAGTGTTTTGATCTGTTCACCATCAACATTGCGTGCAGCAGCAACCACAGCCTCCCAGACACTGTTCAGAGAGGTGTACTGTTTTCCCTCCTTGTAAATCGCACATTTGATGATGGACCACAGGTTCTCAATGGGGTTCAGATCAGGTGAACAAGGAGGCCATATCATTAGATTTTCTACTTTTATACCCTTTCTTGCCAGCCACGCTGTGGAGTACTTGGACGCGTGTGATGGAGCATTGTCCTGCATGAAAATCATGTTTTTCTTGAAGGATGCAGACTCCTTCCTGTACCACTGCTTGAAGAAGGAAAAAATCATGTTTTTCTTGAAGGATGCAGACTTCTTCCTGTACCACTGCTTGAAGAAGGTGTCTTCCAGAAACTGGCAGTAGGACTGGGAGTTGAGCTTGACTCCATCCTCAACCCGAAAAGGCCCCACAAGCTCATCTTTGATGATACCAGCCCAAACCAGTACTCCACCTCCACCTTGCTGGGGTCTGAGTCGGACTGGAGCTCTCTGCCCTTTACCAATCCAGCCACGGGCTCATCCATCTGGCCCATCAAGACTCACTCTCATTTCATCAGTCCATAAAACCTTAGAAAAATCAGTCTTGAGATATTTCTTGGCCCAGTCTTGACGTTTCAGCTTGTGTGTCTTGTTCAGTGGTGGTCGACTTTCTGCCTTTCTTACCTTGGCCATGTCTCTGAGTATTGCACACCTTGTGCTTTTGGGCACTCCAGTGATGTTGCAGCTCTGAAATATGGCCAAACTGGTGGCAAGTGGCATCTTGGCAGCTGCACGCTTGACTTTTCTCAGTTCACGGGCAGTTATTTTGCGCCTTGGTTTTTCCGCACGCTTCTTGCGACCCTGTTGACTATTTTGAATGAAACGCTTGATTGTTCGATGATCACGCTTCAGAAGCTTGGCTATTTTAAGACTGCTGCATCCCTCTGCAATATATCTCACTATTTTTGACTTTTCTGAGCCTGTCAAGTCTTTCTTTTGACCCATTTTGCCAAAGGAAAGGAAGTTGCCTAATAATTATGCACACCTGATATAGGGTGTTGATGTCATTAGACCACACCCCTTCTCATTACAGAGATGCACATCACCTAATATGCTTAATTGGTAGTAGGCTTTCCAGCCTATACAGCTTGGAGTAAGACAACATGCATAACGAGGATGATGTGGTCAAAATACTCATTTGCCTAATAATTCTGCACTCCCTGTATATGTCGGAGAAAATCTTCTGCTGGCCAGAGTGTTCTTAGTTTAACCCTGGCAGCAGTGAAACAGAATCTCAATCAGCTCCTCATTTCCAGGCTTCATGAAAACATCCAGATCCTCAGAACTGGATAGTTGCAGCACCAGCGCTTCTCTCTGGGTGGAAGAAACTGCATTGCATGCTTCCAAACCCAGAGAAAAGACACTGAACCCATTGGTGAGGGTTGAGATTGGACCTTATATTTATTTATTTTTAGCACCAGTCTCAAACCCCTCCATTAGTTCTGTTTTAGCGAGCTGGAAAATGAAATGTTTATTAGAATTCTCATCTCCGGCTCTCCAGTGCCTTCCTGATGTGGAAAAAACACACACATATATATACACATTAATTATTTATTATTATGTGCATGTTTTATGCATGTATGTGTTTATATCTTTAACAATCTCGATTGCCGCTGAGCATCAGCGGGACCGAGTCCTGCCGTGTTTTTTTTCAAGCTGGAAAGTGTAGTGGCAAATCCTTATCTCCAGCTTTGACGGTGAAAACATCCAGTCCCTATTTGTTAAGAACTGGATTGTTGCAGCGCGGATATCTCTCCCTAGGTGGCAGAAACTGCTTAGCATTCTTCTAACCTGATAGAAGGTACTAAATCAAACGGGTGAGGGCAGAGACATGGTAGCGCCCGTCTCACACCCCTCCAACAGATCCATTTGCGATCCCCAGGTTCTGGTCCTGCTGAGCCTCGGCTGCAGCAGGACCAGAATATTGAGGACCGCGAGCCCGAGCGCTCCCCTCAAAGAGTGTCTGGCAGGAGCGGAGCATTTTCAGCTGTTACAGTGACACACCTGTTACCTCGGGCACTGACTGTGCTGCTCCACTTGAAAACAAACAACACAAAGCACATGTGTTTCCCCCATCTGTGATTTCCTAGTGCTGGGATGTATTGCATAGCCTGTATTGTTCTTGGTCACCATTATATATCACTTTATTTGGTAGACAAACAACAGTAAATATAACTGACAGATCACATACAGCGCTACTGAAGACACAGAAGCTGCCGACTGATTGGCATGGCATGCATTTATAGATTCCTGGTTCGTGAAGTCACCTGTACTGATGTCCTCTCAAGTGATTGGTTGGATTGCATACATGCTTCATGATGCATTCATGCAGAGACGTTCCCATAGTGCTTTGACACAGTGCGAGTTCCCTATTCAGGGAACTTAGGTTTTATTATCCTTGTGAGGACATTTGGAGAAACATTTCTTATTACCAGTAAAAAAAAAATTGTGCTGCTTAATTAAAATGATCAAAAGTGACCATAAAGACTTGCTACAAACCGTGCATTGCTAAAAAAGATTTATTTTGTGTAAATGCTATTATTTCAAATTTTCCTTTTTAAAACCGACAGAACAGGAGACATCCACACACTAGATAAACACGCAGAAATGTTAACAACTGACAAAGACAAGGGATACAAGAGGGCTTAAATAACAAACATGGAATGGTAAACAGCTGACGAGACTAACGATCAGTGATTAGACACAGACAGGTGTAGGAAAGACATGAAAGATACATAGAAGGGACTTGGATGTGATAGACACGACAAGATTGTGACAGAAACAACCTTTGGTGAATTTTTTTCAAAACCTTTAGAAAATCTTACTGACCCAAACAAGTACTGTAAATTGAAACTGAAAATCCAGTGTTCACATATATAGCTTAGAGCCCTGGGATTCTTTTAAAAAAGTGTCTTCTCTAATGAAACCCACATTACTGGTTTCTCTTTTATAGCTACATTTCACACATTGTTAAATTTGCTGATCCAGTCTAACAAAAGTCAGCACAGGAACACAAAAGGTGCCGTTTCCTAAATTACTCTGTGCTATTAAGACTTCAACAGATTAGAAGCTGGTATCGCACACACTTTTTGTCTCTTTTTCTGTCTATGGGGACATTATAGCTAAGATGTAATACCAGGTGGTAGGGCATATTGCCATTGTGTAGTTAGTTGGAGAGTTTGTATGTGAGACTAAATTAAATGTGTTTGTGTAGGTGTTTCAAAGATGCACAAACTGAGGACCTGAGAGTCCAGAGAGACCCCGAAGAAGATGGAGTGCCACCTACACACTCATTCATTTACTTTGCTGGCAGTAATATTCAAATGCTCATATACTGTACATTTCTGGTTTCAGTAGGTCTAAGTACATTTGTAATTCTATAACGTGTCAGGGGGAAACAGACCAAGAGAGTCTGACAGAATAAAAGGAAAAAAAGACACTCCATTTTCAGACCGAAATAGAAAGAGAATGTATGTATCCACAGAGGAAAGCCAGACTTTTGTTTGTCTGATCCTTTCTCTTTCCATCCCCTTTTCCATCCCTATTTTCCCTTTGGGGAAGTTTGAAAAATAGTGTGTTTTTACTCAGTAACATTTTACACATGATTGAAGTCGACAGTGAAAGGCTGAGAGAGAGTTTGGCTGGATTATTGTTCCAAATCATCATCTCTCTCTTTCGCTAACTCTCTCACACTTTTCTTAAAAAAAAAAAAAACAGTTTTCCCCCTATTCTTTTCAGCCACAAATTGTCTCCTTGCTTTTCCACAATCCATGTCAAAATGCCTGTATTTATGATATCTAGCGAACAGCTGCCGCACTAAGTTTAGAGTGAATCTCCAGAGTGAAAGAGTGAAGGTAATGTGAATCAAACTGTACAATATATGAATGTCAATTAGCTTCTGCTGTTAATATAAAGCCCTCTATTCCAGAGTCAAAAATTAAGAGGGACTGCATTATTTGTTCTCACATACCATAAGTGTAAACTGCAGAATCAATGAGACTGCAGTTTTGCTGTATCACCACTGTGTGGTCTTCAAGAAAGGCACTTAACCTCAGTGACCTCCAGGTGGACTGTCCAGATGGTTTGAAAATGTATCTGAAATTCTGCATGCTATGAATCTTCAGACCTGACCAGCCCAAACATTATTATTCACACCTGAGGAAATGCATCATACAATTCTGTTTAAACATTAAATCTTCATAATCTAGAATGAAAGGTGATCCAATTCATTTTCCAGCTTTCAAAAGTGAAACAGTAAAACATAATAATCTGAGAAAAAAAGTTAAGAATTGTCCATATGCACATTATTCAAAGCAACTTTAAAATAAAACAATTAAAACAAATAATTGTCAATTGACAATTTAAACTGTACATTGTGTACATTGCCATACCGCCCAACCCTGTTATCTGCTGTCAGTAATTATGACTTGAGGTAAGAGGAACTCAATCATGATGAGGAATTCAGATGAACAGCTTTATGAAAAACTCTGAAAAGAGACTGAGGACCTATCTGACAGCCTAATGTTTCCTGTGAGAAAACAGATCAGTTGTAGAGTCATGGAATATGTAGATATAGAGACAGCCAAATAAAAAGATAGACAATGATCATGTAGTAAGACATTAAACGTACAAATTAAGGGAAACTACACACAGGATATTGCTTCCAGACTTCATTGAAAATGAAACACAAACTATTCTTATATCTGTTGCCAACCCATTTTTCTCAACGTATTTTCTTTCTTCTGATGCCTTATTTGCGTCCTCTTCCATAAACCTTTTTTTTCCTTTCATTCCCGTCTCTTACCATCAACTGCATATATTCTCTCTTTTGCAACTGTGACTCAATTTTTTTTGCTTCACTCCCCTCCTCTCTTGATGGATGAGATGGGTAATTGCAGGTAGATCTGAATATATAGCGTTTCCGTTTCAGCTGAGAGGAAAAGGAAATTATTTTATAAGGATATTTCCAGTGGTATAAATTTCAGCCCACAGTTTAAGGTAAGAGTTAAAGATTAGTGTGCTCTCTGATTAGGCCTTTAATAACAAAGAAGTGTCATAATTAAACTCACATCAATCTTTGCTCCCCGATGCATGAACTAATGCCTGACTCATTATGCAAATTAATAAGTCATATTCCTATATACATTTTCCAGCTAACCACTATAACATTGTCTTGTTTCACTTGTCTTTGGGAGAAATAAGTATTATTCATTGTAGTGTTTCAGTTCTATATTGTGAGCATAAAATACTATCATTAATCATCATTTGCTCTTCAATTATGTTACAGATATCAGACTAATAAACAAACAACTATTGACACATAAACACTTGTTCCTCCTCTCAACAACAAATAGGCTACGTTGTTGAATCATTCACAGATTAGGTGGAGAACGTATGTGGACCTCTAGGCTAATGACTTCTTTAAAGACTAATTGGAGTCAAGTGTTTCAATCAATAGGATGAGATTGGAGATGCCCTGGCCTATAAAAAGTAATGCAAATTTTCCTCAACTTTGCTCTGCTAAATTTACTGAATATGTATTTCAAGATAGAGCTTTGACCCCACCCCTCATAAAATTGAGCAGAACTGTAGTTAAATTAATATCAAACATAGATGTAATATAGTGACAGATGCATCACGTTTCCTATCCTCTAATGATCAACTGAACCCTTAAACATTTGTGTGTGTTTTTTCTTTTGTTCGTCTGACTTATTTTTTAAGCACAGAAAACAACTCATTGTGGTACTTGAACTATCTGACACACCCAAAGCATGTGTAATCCCAAATTCAGTTCTCTTTCGTGGATTATTGCACTTGAACAGTCAAAGAAACACAAAGTAGTCAAAATGTCAAAAGGTTATGCCTTAAGTGAATGATTAGTTAGGATTTGTTACAGCAGTGACAGCAGCCAAATGCTATCTCTCAAACAACAAATGAAAAAGAAAATCACTCTTCACTGAATAACTTTTGTAGCTTTAATATGAATAATTTCATATTTAAATGAATACTATGCCTTTGTTTACATTTGATTATCAGTTTCTGTATCGTTTCTAATGTGAATGTTAGCGCTTAATAGCGCTACTATAGGCCTGCCTGAACAACTTAAATCTGAAAAACAAATTTTATTTGTTTTACTGTATTTGTCCTGTAATTTACCAAGTTTAGCAAAGTGTTGTTGGTATTTGCGTAGGACCCCACTGAAACCAGGTTTCATTAACTCTAATGCACTCCATAGAATGGCTGAGAAAGCATTTTTGCTGTGTTGTGGCTGTAATGTTGTGGTTTGTTTCCATTGAGTTGTTGCATTTCTGTTGTGTTGTGACTTGTTTATGTTGTGTAGTGTGTGTGTATATATATATGTATATATATATATATATATATATATATATATATATATATATATATATATATATATATAAACAACACTAGAATGTCACTACACAACAGAAAAAAGTTTGTTGCTGTTGTGTTAAGCACTACTGGGCCATTATTTATTTTGATTCATAAAAGCCCACGTTTCAAAGTATTGTTTTGATAAATAGGTGTATAGTGCATTTTTAGTGCATTTTTACTGCATTTTCTGCTGAGGTCAGCACACAACATGCACAAAATAAATTCAAAGCTGAAACTTGCTCCTTCATTTTTGCCATATAGCACTGTAACCTGTTATTTTTTACTCTGTGTGAAACAGACCTTAGTCAGCACAGCAGCACAATGTTAGCAACACTGTATTGTTCAATGATTGAACAGATGCAGTCAGTGTGAGAAGGTGTACTGTGAACGGTGGGTGACCATGATGTGCATCGCAAAATTTAAATGACCAAATAGCGAAAAAATCCTAGTTATGCAATAAATGCAAAGATAAGGGAAAGTGATTTCACAGAACATATGAGATGAGGATCTAATGTTCACCATTAAACAAAGATAAATATATTATTGGCATTGACAAATCATTTTCAAGACCAGACAAAAATGATAGGCGAGACCACTCATGAAACAGTGAACCAGGGAAACAAGACACCTCACAATAATAGCCAGAAAATAAAGAACAACCGCCACTGGTCACAGAAGGAAGTCTCATGATACATGACAGCTCAGTGAAATGTGCAGAATCTGGGAGATTTCAGTGATTTATCTGTGTGTTTTTGTTGAGAAAGCCTGAAACCCTCTTGAAGTGAGTTGTGTTTCTAAAAACCTGACAGCTGTGGATGGGGTAGAAATTTTCTAAGCAGAGATGGGAAGTCCTAAAGTCCTAAGTACTCAAAGGTCAAGTGGATTGCAAACTAAAATTCCTTTAACATGATGGGTGAGGAATCCATTAAAATCTGGATTAATATGGATGACTTCGAAGAATGATGCAATATGGACCCATGAGTTAGGCTACTTAACCATTGGTTTTATATTTTGATTATACACTGATTAAGGAGATATAACTTTTTAATGAGGTTTGGGATTTACTTCATGCATGCATTAGTATTATTATTATGTTAAGGTGTATTATGATATTTCTTCCCAGAGGGTTGTGCTGGTAAACAGATGCTTTCATCATGTGTATACTGGTAGGGAAATAAAGCTTTTGTAATGTCTGTTCAGTGCTTTATTAATTTGGCCCAAAATGTAATGTTTTTGAATTACGTTGAATTATGGGGGTTATTTGTGATTTATGAAATTTATGAGCAAGTATATTACAGTATGTAATTAATTCTATTACATTTTTAAAATCAATTTGCCAGCCATACTTTAAACATATTCTAGTGGTTTTACAGTCTTACATGTGCAAAATAATACAGCACATGCATGGTTCAAATGACAGCCGGTCAGTTGCTGGAGGATGATATCGTGTGTTAAAACCTGGAAGCAACATCTATATGAGCAGAGAGTTTTAGAATGGAAGTCATAGGTGAAAGTAAAATGATCTCAGGCTTGTCAAGATAAAATGTGAGGTGAGAGGTACACATCCAGTTGGGTATGTCAGAGATATATGCAGAAAACCTCTTTTAAATCACAGAAGTTAAGACAAAAGGAGGGAATGAGGTATGTGGCAGAATTTTGTCAGCACAGCAGTGGCGAGAGATACCGTCGGATTGGAGGAATGTTCTGTGTGATATGGAGTAAATGGAGAAAAGCAGGGGCCCAGGCTACCTGTGGTGAACTCTTGTCAAGGAAATGTATAAACTAGAAAATGTCTTATTTTTCAGTATTTTATGTTTATGCCATGAAATACTGCAGATAAACTCAGAAGAATTGGCATGTTAATGTTTGTATGATGACTACAACATAAGACCGTGAATAGGATGAGAGTAAAACAATCAGAGAGGCAGAAAGTAACTGTTGACTGACTAACTCTTGTGAAAAAGAAGTACACTATAAGAAAGTAATGTAGTTTAAAAGAAAACACTTAAATGCAAACTAAATTTAATGTTTTTTGGAAGCTTAGTTGCATGTTACTTGAAATTAAATGAAAATGTATTATAGTTTAAATTCTTTATAGTTTAAACAGTGTTTTTTTTACATAAATTCTACTTAAGTACAGTGGAATATGCAAAAAAGCATAGAGATAACCGATGATCGAGATAACCAAAAGTCAAAATGGCGATTTGTTTGATGAAGTGATCAACATGCTATAAAAATATACATACACTGTATATGTTTGCTAACAACTAAAGGCATATGATACAAACCTTTAATTATATTCACTTCTAAGCTTCTATCAGAAACAACGTCTTTGTAGATGTCAATGTAATCGGGTAATTCATGGACAGTGATGGCCTGTGCCTCCTGTGCCTCCTCTTCCAAGATAGCATTTGTTAGATTTTTGCGCCATTTCTATTTCTGCGAGTTCTTTTGCGGCTGCACGGCACTGTGCCGCAAGAGTGAGTGCATAGTCATTGGATTGAGCGATACAGACCGTGATGCACTTGCAATGCGAACTCAGCACATGCTCAGTGAACTCTGCTCAGTACTACTGGCAGTAGTATCGTGTCTATGTTTTATGAAGTACCGACATAAGCCTCAGTATTTGCTCTGCAACAGCAGTGTAGCAGGTTTATTCCGCCAAGACTAAATACATTAACATTGACATATCCATTAGCATGCCAATATCTATTGTCATATCAATCTTTACTTTTATTGTCTTTGAAATACAGTATGTTTAAAATGTACTGTCAAGTATTTTTGATAAACTAAAATGGAATGTATTTTCTATTAAAAAACTGTCATGTATTTGTCACGGACTCAGCCATGCCCCCTGCACCAGACTCCCACGCTCCGCCCACTCGTTCCCAATCACCTGAATACTGAGCACCCGCACCTGTTTCCCATCACTGAAGCCCTTTATCACCAGCCCTCACCCCACACTCAGTGTCTGGTCACAGCTCTTGCTACTCAGACTGCATCTCGACTCTGCGCTACACCCGGCTTCATTGAGATTGTTTCCCCATATTCCAAGACATTCTTCGTGTTCTCCACTACAGCTAAGCCTCTCACCATTAGTGATGGGAAAATGAGGCTTCCTGAACCATTGAGGCTTTCCAGCCCATTGGTTCACCAAAAGGTTTGTTTACCTGAAGCCTCATGAAACAGTGTGCTCCCTAGTGACACCTGCTGTGCAAAGCAATGCATCGCACACAAATCTATTCATCCTGAGCAACCAAATCGTCATGGAGTGGGCACACACTTTTTCTGTGTATTAAATAAAGTATTTTACTCTGCTTGTATTAACCTATGCACACACAACTCACACAAACACACAACTTTGTGTTCAACTATTCAGTAGTTCTTTGGGTTAGTGATAACAGTGAATGCCCCAAATGATTGTAAATAAATTATAGAGTGCACAATGATATTATATATATAATTATATATATATATATTGCAATAATATTATAAATATTGCAGTGCTGATTGGGAGTACAATAGTGCAGTGCTTATGGGACTGGAATTGTGGAACAGCAAACTGCAACAGGGATGACACCCAAACACCCTTTCACAGGGCACCGATGATGCTGGACAACATAAGAACGTTTGCACTAGACCAACTTTCTAAGCTTTCCCTAATACAGTCTAGTGTTATAATAATAATAATAATAAGAATAATAGCAATATTATATATATAATAATAACACTACTACTAATATAGGCTATACATATAATATATATATATATATATATATATATATATATATATATATAGGACAGGAAATAACCTTATTGGCTAAACTGAACCTGTCAACATTACATATTATACTTTATTGTAACGTTCGTTTTAATGTAAAAAATAATAAAATAACATTTCTGGTCAAAAAATAAAAACCCGCCAGTTGCATCAAAAACCAGCCCAAATTTTTATCAACCAGCCCAATGCATTTTCCCCGGTCGGAGGTGACCAAAAGGAGCCAATTGGTCGGGAACCCGCGTAATCTGGCAACACAGCACAAGAGGCGCGAGGTTTTGAACCACCTTTATGCGGAAGCGACACTCAGAATGAAGCAATGACGTCATCAACAGAAACCGAGGCCTCGTTTCTCATCGTCACGTGATTTTCACGGAAACGATACAAGCCTCGAATCGGGGCTTCATTTGGAACGCCCCTTTTTGCTCGACCAAGCTCCGGAGCCTCGCTTCAGATGGCCCATCACTACTCACCATTCCCTGTGTTTTCACCTGTCTGCCAGTTCACTGTTTCATGTCCTGACTTCATTAAATCTGTATTGAGTACTAACTTCTGCGTCCTTGAGTCCATCATGACAGATGACCAGACCAGCAGTCAGGCCGAAGCAGTGGCTGGTGATCCCCCGTCACCGGCATCGCTTCCACTCACCGAGCTCACCCAAGCCTTCCTGCAAAGCATGCATCTGGGATTTTCCTCGTTGACTGCCTCAGCCAGTCCCGTGGCCCGACCAGCGCCCTATGCTGGTGAGGCGGGGAAATGCAACGGTTTTCTCTTGCAATGTTCTCTCTACTTTGAAATGCAGGCACATCAATTCCCCACCGACCGATCCAAAATTGCCTTTATCATTACCCACCTCTCCGGAAGGGCGCTTAAATGGGCCAACGCCATCATGGATGCCAACAGCCCTGTAACTCAGCCTATTGAAGCCTTCACTCGCCACTTCCGTGAAGTATTCAGCTGGACTTCCGGACCCACCACCATACACAATCAACTGTTAAAGCTCCAACAAGGTACCCAATCTCTCCACGATTACAATGTCTACTTCCGCACCCTAGCCGCCGCGAGCGGATGGAATGAGCCTGCTCTTCTTGCTGTCTACCGTTCTGGTTTAAACCCTCAACTCCAAGTTTCCCTTGCTATCTATGACAGCCACATTGGTCTAGAGAACTTCATACACCAAGCAACGTTAGTATCTCAATCTCGCTGCCAGCTATAACCCGGTTCATCCGTTGCATTCCCCGCCTCCAACGTGGGAGTCAACCCCTCCAGCACCAGAACCCATGCAAATTGACCATCACCGTTTAACTCCCATGGAAAGAGAACGACGTATGCGTTTGCACCTCTGTCTCTACTGCGGGGGGTCAGGTCATTACCGAGCCACTTGCCCGACCCGACCCCCGCACCCAGCAGTGAGTACTATTCACACTGACCCCGTAATGCTGTCCCTTCCTGAAACCACCGTTGTTTTAACTACCCCGTTTGGTTCTGTTTCAGCAAAAGCCCTCATTGATTCTGGCTCAGCAGGAAACTTCATTTCCTCAGAAATGCTACTCAAGCTCCACGTCAAGTCATCCTCCCTGTCAAGTCCATACCAAGCACATTCCATCTTGGGAAAACCGCTGGGTCGGAGGTGCATTCGCTACGTCACAGACCCGCTCACAGTACAGATCGGCTGTCTCCATCAGGAACAACTTTCCCTACTGGTGCTGGAGGGATCTACCACTGATCTCGTCCTGGGACGCCCGTGGCTTACTGCTTATTCGCCCACCATGGACTGGTCCACTGGGGAAGTATTGCGATGGAGTGATGCCTGCAAGCAGAACTGCCTACTTGCCATCCAGAGGAACAGCACTCCCGCTTCACCGCCAGAATCCAACTCCATTACTATGGCTGCCACATTCCTGGACAAACCGGCTCCTGCTCCTGAGCAACCCATTCCCTTTGAGTATCGGGCGTTCCAGGACGTGGAACGCCACCGAACTTCCCCCTCATTGGCCATGGGACTGTGCTATTGATCTGCTGCCTGGGGCGTCACTACCCAACGGACGCATCTACCCCTGTCCATTACGGAGCAACAGGCCATGGAGGAGTACATCAGGGAGGCACTCGACCAAGGATTCATTCAACCATCCAACTCCCCTGCCGCTTCCAGTTTTTTCTTCGTGGGCAAGAAGGATGGGGGCTTGAGGCAGTGTATCGACTATCGGAAGCTCAATGACCAAACAGTCAAGATCAGGAACCCACTTCCCCTGGTTCCTGCCGCTCTGGAGCAGCTGCGGGGAGCTCGCTATTTCACCAAGTTGGACCTGCGCAGCGCCTATAACCTCATCAGAATCAGAGAGGGCGACGAATGGAAAACGGCTTTCATCACCCCATCTGGACATTATGAGTATAAAGTCATGCCATTTGGACTATCCAACGCCCCAGCAATTTTCCAAGGGTTCATGAATGAGATTCTCTCAGAGATTTCCTGAGATTTCCTCAACAAATTTCGAATAGTCTACATCGACGACATCCTGGTTTACTCCCCTAACATAACAGATCACCACCACCATGTTGCGCAGGTCCTCCAACGACTCCGTGAACACCATCTATACCTGAAGCTCGAAAAATGCGAGTTCCACCGCAGCTCCACCCAATTCCTCGGATACATCGTGGACCAGAGCGGCGTCAAGATGGACCAGGGGAAGGTCCAAGCAGTGCGGAGCTGGCCCCAACCCACCACAATCAAAGACCTCCAACGTTTCCTGGGATTCGCCAATTTCTATCGCCGGTTCATCCATCAATTCAGCACCATTGCAGCACCCCTCTCCGCACTGCTCTGAAGTGGCCCCAAGTCCCTGTCCTGGACCCCTGAAGCCCAACAAGCCTTCAACCAGCTCAAAGAAGCCTTCAGTACGGCTCCTGCCCTCGTTCATCCTGATCCAGAGATCCCATTCGTTGTGGAAGTGGACGCTTCAAGTGTGGGGGTAGGGGCCGTACTGTCCCAGCGGCAGGGTGAGCCTCCACAACTCCATCCATGTGCCTACTTCTCCAAGAAGCTGTCCCCGGCGGAACGCAACTACGACATCGGGAATCGTGAGTTGCTTGCCATCAAGCTGGCTTTGGAAGAGTGGCGACATTGGCTGGAGGGAGCCAAACACCCATTCCAGGTTATCACCGACCACCAGAACTTGGAGTACTTGAGGCCAAAAGACTCAACCCACAACAGGCCAGATGGGCACTGTTTTTCACCCGGTTTGATTTCTCTGTAACCTACCGCCCTGGAGGGAAAAACATCAAAGCTGACGCCCTCTCTCGCCAGTTCTTACCCGACCATCCCTCTGCACAACCTGAACCCATCCTTCCTCCAGCCGTCATTGTCAGCCCCATCCAGTGGTCCCTCGATCAACGTATTGCCGCCGCAACTCACGATGACCCAGTTCCGCCGGGATGTCCTGAGGGGCGGACCTATGTTCCAGCAAGTCTCTGACCATCCCTCATGGACCAGGCACATTCCTCTCCGGGCTCTGGACACCCAGGCAGCCAGCGTACCCTCTCGCTCATTCAAGGACGCTACTGGTGGCCCAGTATGGCTCAGGACATCTCCCGCTTCGTTCGTGGATGCTCAGTCTGTGCCACCACCAACACTCCCCGTCACCTCCCTGAAGGCAAGCTGGTCCCCTTACCCATCCCATGCCGTCCCTGGTCACATCTTGGTATCGATTTCCTCACTAATCTCCCCCCCTCCGATGGTCACACCTGTATCCTAGTTGTCGTCGACCGCTTCTCTAAAGGATGCAAACTCATTCCCCTGTCAGGACTTCGCACAGCACTAGAAACAGCGGAGGCCCTATTCCACCACGTCTTTCAAAACTACGGCCTCCCCGAAGACATTGTCTCTGACAGGGGCCCACAATTCATCTCACGGGTTTGGAAATCCTTCTTCTCACTCCTGGGTGTCACAGTCAGTCTCTCCTCTGGATATCACCCCCAATCCAACGGCCAGACTGAGCGGAAGATACAGGAAATTGGGAGATACCTCCGAGCCTACTGTGGTCGTCGCCAGGACAGCTGGAACCGCTTCCTTCCGTGGGCTGAGTATGCACAAAACTCACTTCGTCAAGAATCCACTCACCTCACCCCCTTTCAATGTATTCTAGGTTTCCAACCCCCACTGTTCCCTTGGTCTGGAGAGCCCACGGATGTTCCAGCTGTCCATCATTGGTTTCAGGAGAGCGAGAGGGTGTGGGACATCTACAACGGGCAGTCCATAGGCAGAAGACTCAGGCTGACCGTCGTCGTGGACCAACCCCCAGATACCATCCCGGCCAGTTGGTATGGTTATCTATCCGAGACATTCGCCTATGGCTGCCCAGCCGCAAGCTGAGTCCCCGCTATATTGGTCCCTTTAAGATTCTGAGGCAGATCAACGAGGTCACCTACAGGTTACAGTTGCCACCACAGTATCGCATCTCACCTTCCTTCCACGTATCTCTCCTCAAACCATAGACTGACCCTGTTCTCCCTTCCTCCACAGAGTCTGGTGCAGACTCAGTGCCTCCCCCTCCGGTGGACCGGGCGGACCAAAACATCTACCGTGTCACCTCCATCCTCGACTCCCGACGGCGAGGCGGCGTTCTGCAACACCTCGTGGATTGGGAGGGCTTAGGCCCCGAGGAACGCTCTTGGGTTGTGCGGGACGACATTCTGGACCCCTCGCTCCTTGCCGACTTCCAGACCGCCCAGCACCTCGAAGCCGACCTCGCCGTCGTCCGCTGCGGTCCTCTGGAGCTGCCCGTGAGGAGGGGGGTACTGTCACGGACTCAGCCACGCCCCCTGCACCAGACTCCCACGCTCCGCCCACTCATTCCCAATCACCTGAATACTGAGCACCCGCACCTGTTTCCCATCACTGAAGCCCTTTATCACCAGCCCTCACCCCACACTCAGTGTCTGGTCACAGCTCTTGCTACTCAGACTGCATCTCGATTCTGCGCTACACCCGGCTTCATTGAGATTGTTGCCCCATATTCCAAGACTCCAAGACATTCTTCGTGTTCTCCACTACAGCTAAGCCTCTCACCATTCCCTGTGTTTTCACCTGTCTGCCAGTTCACTGTTTCGTGTCCTGACTTCATTAAATCTGAGTACTAACTTCTGTGTCCTTGAGTCCATGACAGTATTTAAATATATTTGTTATTCCACATTGGTAATAACAATTTTGTGAATATAGTACAATTAAAATATATTTATTTTAAATGTAAAATTGAACGACACAATTTAAGTTAAAATTAAAATCTAATATGTAAATTGTGTTTTATTATGTTAATCAACACATCAAAATAATGATTTAAAAACTCCTTTAAAATAAAAAAAAAACATTTAATTTAACATTATTAGAATTTGCACTTAAAAGTCGGCCGAAATGCGTTAAGAAACAGTCATGAAAGAGTAATCTTTTTAAGGACACTTAAGTGGCCTTATATTTCATTTATATATCATCTACAAGTAGTTTCTCAAAAATATAAAAATAAGAATTTAATTACACTACATTGCAAATTAAATTCAATTTGTTGCCCTTCTTTGTATAGAGATATGCTATACATTCCTGCAAATCTATGATCATTTGTAGCCACATCATGAGTGCACATTACAACAGAAAACACTGAGTGAGTTGTCACACAGTCTTCATGTCTCATACACTGTCCACCACTCTCAGCATGTCTTTCTGTTTCCATGTTTCTGCTTAAAATATTTATTTTTGAGATGAAGCCGTCTGGTGATAATCCCACACCTTATTTTAGGTTCTTTATAAATCACGTTCAGATGTCTGTTAACAGGACATATTTCTTGCCAAGTCTGATGGATTTCTGTTTGCTCAAAACTTTGCAAGACAGCCAAAAACAGGATTATGCATCATCAGTATCCAGGACGTGCACCACTTCTTTATCGCAACACAATCTATTGGATTACAAACATTTTTGGAACGTCTGTGGTTCAGTTCCTCTCTGGATTTTTAGTCAAATGTTATTTTTTTTTAACATTCCATGTTTCTTGATCATTTTGATGTTTACAACCTTTCTGGCCTATGAACAAATAGATAGCCAACCTTTTTGGACCGTTGGTCCACAAATCATCTTCTGCAACCGATCTAGAATGCCGCACCTCGTCTGGTTTTCAATGAACCCAAAAGGGCCCACGTCCACTCTTCATCTCTCTGCACTGGCTCCCACTTGCAGCTCACATCAAATTCAAAGCACTGACACTTGCTTACAGAACTAACACAGGCTGAGCACCCTCATACTTCCACTCGCTACTTCAAATCTACACACCTACCAGAAACCTTCGATCGATCAATGAGCGATGACTCGTGGTACCTTAACAGAGAGGCAAAAAAATCACTCTCAAGAACATTGCACTTGCTGGTGGAATGATTTCCCTGCCCTCATCCGGAATGCAGAATCCTTGGCAATATTCAAAAGACTGCTAAAAACTCCACATAAAAATAAATAAAAAATTCTTTCCTCTTAATCCCTCAATTCTCCTGGCTTGTACTACTTATATGTGTAATGTTTGAAACTTTGTATTGTAAGCACTCTTGTATACTTTTGCATCTTCAGTATGAACCACTTTCCTTAAATTGTAAGTTTCTTTGGATAATGTGTCTGCTAAATGAATAAATGTAAATGTAAGATGCAATAAATGAAGCTGTCTAATTGAAATGTTAAATTTGCAGTTAGTCCATTCATTTCCACCAGTCTGACCCATTCCAGACATGATATGTGGACACGTGAACAAACCTGTTGTTCCCTATTCAGTCAGTCACATTCAACATTTTATATGAGATTTTCATACACACATGTGTATATAAGCTTGTTTGGAAGCTCACTTGTTCAGATTTTTGCTTCGGAATAGAGTGGTTGCGCACAGTGATCACTCTCTTCCAATCGCCTCACAAAAGATCTTGTTTCCAAAAGAGCATTATTTCCGATTTTGCCTACAAGATGTTTCCGGTGAAAGGATGCATTCAGTGTTGTTTCCCCATTCATAAAAGAGCTTTTGCACACATTAAGTACAGTGATTCATCTCTTGGAGTAAAAAAAAGAAGAGAAGATTTCCCTAAAAGAACAAACACAGACAATTTTAAAGACAACTAACCATCCACAGTTAGTGCGTGACAGAGATAGACGTTTCACTGAATTAATTTCAGAAGCTCCAGAATCATATGGCATCCACAGTCACAGCAATGCTGCTCTGAAAGATGAACATGAGACCGCTTCAGCAGTGTCTACATGGACGAGTCCCGAAATGGGCATGGCACTGTGGCATACCACTTGTGACCATCACACAGGAAGCGTACAGGCATGTTGTTGTTAAAACAGATGCCTCTAGAATGTGCTGGGGCACTGTGTGCGATGGGCAAACAGCTTCAGGCTCCTGGCTCCTGGATGGGACCTTGACTACAGTGGCATACCAGTTGCCTAGAGTTGCCGGCAGTGTTGCTCGCATTGCGCTGGTTTCAACTTTTGCTTCAGGGAAAACACATTTGTTCCACACGATAAAAAACACTGCAGCTGTTGTGTACATCATCTGCCTAAGCGACAACACACACACCGCATATCACAACTCGCCTGCCATCTCTGTACTGGGCAACACCTAATATTTTTGCAAGATTCTACAATTTCCGGCTAGAGACATTTTCTTCCTGTGAGTTGGGTACAAACAGGCAATGTGTGGGGAGGCTGGCTCAGTGTCTTGCTTGCAGTGTCATTCCCCTATAAAAGGGAATAACAAAAATGTCTGCTCCTATTTTTTGTGTCCCTGGGTTGTGAACTGCCCTGAGAGACAGCAGTTTCCCTTGGGAGCAGAGGACGATCTGATGCAAAGTGGACACAAATGCAGACCCGCCTGGTGATTTATGTAGGAGAACACTGATGTGTTGTCTGACTGGACAAGAACATGATGGCCCCTGAGATCTGGGAGAAATGCTCTGAGAGCTAGGTGGACCGCCATCATTTCCAACTGGTTTTTATGCCAAAAAAGCTGGTGTCTGCTTCACAGACCTTGTGATGAGCGATCCTTCAGGACCACTTCCCACCCCATGAGGGAGGCATAGACAGCATTATGTAGTGACATGGAGCTCCCAACACAGGTCCTAGGGACAGAAATCAGAGTTTCTTCCACATAAATAAGGCACGTTGGAATCTCCTTGTGACCATGATAGTGCACGGAGGGGCCTATCGTGGAAGCTGCTGCCATGGGACCTAGCACTTTCTGGAAAGGCTTTGCAGTGAGTGACTGGGCTAGCTTTATGCACTTGACTGCTGACAGGATCGATGCGCATGGGTGAAAGCCAGGCTGATGTTGACACCGAATCCCACACAACCTTGTTCTCTGAAGAGGAAAAAGCACACTCTTCTTTGCGTTCAATCTCAACCCCAGCTCCTTAGCGAGAACAATATAACAAGATGCCAGACTGCTACCTGCCGTGTAATTCAGGGCATGGATGCTTTTCCCCACTGCGTTAATACATTTTGTGAAGGTTCGGGGACCGAAAGGAAGGACACGATATTGGTTGGCCTTGCCCCTGAAGGCAAACCTAAGGAACTCTTTTGTTGTTGAAGGATGTAGATATGGAAGTAGGCGCCTTTGAGTTCAGACGTGCTGGGTGAGGGCAGAGATAAGGCAGAGCCTGTCTCTAACCCCTCCGACAATTCCATCTGTGATCCCCAGGATGAGGATTTTCTCTGTACCTCGGCAGCAGCAGGACCCGAACCAAGGGAATCATGAGCCATTTCACAGTACTTGCTGAAGACACCAAAGCTGTGACTTCTGGCTTCCGGCACGCCTTTATAGCTTCCTGATTTATGACATCATCATTCATCAATATGCATTCACACTTCACGCAAAGCATTCCCGTAGCGTTGTCGATGCAGCGCAAGTTCCCTTGAAAGGGAACTAATTTACAACAAACGTCAAACTATGATACACTATTGATACTGCTCTATACAAAAAGCATGTTTAGCATGTTAGTCTGTTTGTTTATTTTTCCATTAAATAAGTTTCATAGTACTGTTTTATCAAGGGCATACCAAAGTGCTTGTAAATATTTCATAGTTTTGTCACAGTTATTATTGCCATATTTTGGAGGAGTAAAATATGTAATTATGTAATTCCTGCGAGTACAACTGTAATGTAATAACATTTTTACAATTGTCAATCCAGCTGATTACAGCTACCCGCCTTCTGCAATTTGCTTGTATAATCTTAATGAAATGAGATCTGTTTCTACCCAGCGGTAAGAGTGAGAGTGAAGGAACATCTCAGGTCAATTTGATAGTGTACTCTGTAGAAGGCTTTCTTTTCTCTCCCATTAACCAAACCCCCATTGGCACTGATGCACATTTTTACCCATTACAACATTATCAGTATATACATTAGAGAGCTAACATGGAATTTGTAGTGAAATGTTTAGTTAAATCTGCAGGTCATTACTATTTTTTTCGCTCAATTATGTAAGTTACTACTTAATGTAGTATAAAGAGCATGGACTGATATCCATTTAAATATTTTAGATTCTGAGTAGCTTGTAGCTTGGCAAGCTTCATTTTCATTGTACCTCCCCCGACACTGGTTTAAACATGGATTAAGCATCTGCAAACATATTGAATATAATTCCTCCTTTTATCTTGACCAATAGATTGTCTGAAAAGTGATCAGTGCAGTCATCTATGATGAATTGAGTGGGTTGCAGAAACTCCTCTTCTGTCCTTGTCTCTCCTCTCTTCTCCATACTCAGAACAAACCTCTTAATCCTTCTTTCTCAAAGAAAAGGAGAGAGAAATAAACCCAAGCCCACTCATATCTCAGCCAAATATAAATCGAGAGCCAGCGTGGAGAGAAGGGAAACACCCCAGGGGCCTCGGAGAAGATGTGCTTTAATTTCTCTCCCTTTGATTATGGTTGGATGTTAGCTTTACTATCAGCCACCTCTAGCTAAGCCTATGCAGCTGTTTTTCCACCAGTATCTCAAATGCAGAAGGGCCCATATCTGTAAAGCCTGATATATGGATCTATTTTTTTTTAAACCCATCTCTCCAATCCCATCTCTTTTTGTGGCAGTTGAAAAGCACCGTATCGTAACTTTCCGTCAAGGTAGACAGTCATGGTGCTGCCTCCCTGCTTTCTTTCACTCACTTGTATTTGTGGCTTGTTCTGTCTCCTTCCTGTCTCTTTTTCTCGTTCATTCTCATCTCTCTGAGCTGAACTGATCAAAAAGATTCAGGCTATCCTTCCATGTTTTTTTGATCGATTCCAGTGCAACTCTCATCATTTCCTCTTTCTTTCTCGCTCGCTCTCTCCATCACACCTTTTTTACCTTTCATAATTTGCTGTCATCTACTGACTTTCTCTCTCTTATCTTTGGTGTTCTCTCTTTACTTCCCTCTCCTACCTCTCACTCTATCCTCCTTTTATCCTAACCATGAAAAGATATTAGAACAGAGAAAAAAGGGGTGGAGTACCCAACCACTGTCTGTGAGGTGATTTTTTTTTTAAATAATCACACTCACTGTGAAGGTTGAGGGGTAATATTTGGGATGGGGAAGGCAATGTCTCAGTGTGTTTTTTTAATGAACAAACGGGAAAGATCTAAGAAATAGACAAATAAAAGGTCTTTTTTGGCAGCAAGAAAACAGGGTAAAGAATTGAAGTAGCATGATATGGAATCATTATTAGACATGGTTCATCCTAAAATTACAGCTGCCATCATGACACACTAAACCTGTGTGACAAATTTTTTTTCCGTGGACCAAAAAAGAGATTTAATATTGTACTGTGCAATCTCTTTTTATAAAAGCCATCGATACAGTACAAATCGTGGCATTCATAAGTGATCTAGCAATGTCCAACTTGTCAGATCATTCTGTTGAGTCTAATCTTTTCATTAAATCACTTGATTAGATTCACGGAACTGTTTTGAATGTTTCGTAAGTTCAACTCATTCACTCAATGGCCTGGTCACCGAGGTTTTTAATGCAACAGTTCATTGAAAAGGAAGATTATCAGTCAGTAAAGGCTTAGATTTCAGTCCTTTACTCACACAAAACCATCATATAGCTTCAGTGGATTTTGAAAATAGGACATGAGTCATATAAACTACTTTTATGAAACTCTGGTGTTATTTCAACCTTTTTAAAGTTTGAAATCCACAGCCTCCCTTCACTGCAATTGCATTGTTCAGAATTCTTTGTTCAGAATCTTTTGTCTTCCACAGAAGAGAGAGAAGGATGAGAAAATAATGACAGAATTTTCATCATTAAACCATTCCTTTAATATGAATATCCACAAATTCAAACACAACTCCCTAAAAGCAGATACAATGCGCTTCCTAGCAGACGATGAATACAATCATTACTCAGTGGACAAAATGGCTCATTGAGAAAAGTAAACTTTTAAAACTGTCTAGAAGTCATGGTGGGCTCATCCATGTTTACACTCCGTAGCCCAAAGCTCTCGGTGTCCCGCTTACATTCACAAGTAGTCAATACAAATTCGGAGGCCAATGAGCAGAGGGACCAAACGCTGGATGTTCTTTTGTTTGGCTACCCGTGGTTTGTTCAGAGTCTGCATGCAAGAAGTTGACATAAACCAATGATCTTTGACGCTTATGAGGCCGGCATTGTTCATGGGTTCTGGTCCACCCCATGGTGCCAGCGATGGGCTGGCAATTCCAATATGGCTGAATGGAAGTTAAGAGCAGCTCTCTCGAGCACAGCAGGAGAATGACAGTAGTGGATTTCAGCTGTGTTTGTGTTGGTTTAATGAAGTCCAATTTGGCTGGGAACATCACTCAAAGAAGAATCCAAAGGAAGCAGTGTTGATATGTAGTTATGATTGAATACTCCAAAAACAAAATAAACGATCAATCACTCAGCCTGAATATGGAGTATCAGAGATGATTTGAATGGCAGCTTCAATCATTCTAATAGTCATGCCAAGCACTTCATATTGGAAATCTGTCATCCCGATTGATTTTAAACGAATCCAGGGACACTTTCAGCATTTCTAGGTTTGGAGGGTAAATTGCCCTAGGCGGACACTATCATTTTTTGTTTTGTTTTTGAGAAATCTCTTATGGTCATCAAGGCTACACTTATTTGATCAAATGATTTGTATAAAAATTATTAAACTATAATGTATTCATGTGATGGGAAAGCTGAATTTTAAGCAACCATTGCTCCAGTCTTCAGTGTCTAACGGTCCTTCAGAAATCATTATAATATGCAGATTTGTTGATAAACAAAAATTCTTATTAGTATCAAGGTTAAAAAGGGTTTTCAGTATTATATTTTATAACATACTCATGGGCCACACCAAAGAAAGGCAAAATAATTAGTAGTCTTTTAATTATCTTAATTGTATCACAAATAATTGGACAGGAAATTAGCAAAAATTCCACAAATACTATTGATAAAGCATGTAATAGCCTTTCCCAACTTGCAGACAGTTTTAGAGGAATAATATTCAGTGTTAATGGCTTCAAACAGTTAATGAGTAGCTGACAAATTTCTTCCTGTTCGCTTTAGTTGAATGTGAGTCCAAATATTCACTATAAGATTCAAATCTGGACTCTGAACATGCTAAAACATGAGCCTGATGGACTTCTTCACTGTGGTAGAGGTGCATTTATTATTACATGTCTCACCAGATTTCTGAAGATACAACTCTGGAGCATAGGACCATAGAAAATGTTATCTTTTCTTTCCCATTTTCTCTCAACAGAAAGAGATGGAGAAAAAAATCCATTATTGTTTCCATGACTTTCCTAATACAACTGTCTAAGAGTCCATACAAGAAAACGGGACAGGTGATTCAACTAGTTGCTAAAAAGCAATTGAAGATGCATACAATTTGTACTCAATTTGTCTTGTTTCGTTTTACACGTTATCACGCCATACTATTAGAAATTGCTGTTATAATAACGAATGAAGTCTATTAAATGTCTGTTATGATTAATGTTTAGACAAGTACTGACAGTGAGTATCAGTATAGAGAGCAAAACGTACATCTTAAAGCAGTAAGATCAGAAGAGCGGCTGAAGAAAAGCAGAGGGAGAACAGAAGGTGAAAGAGGTTGAGCAAGCGAGAGAGTCATCTGCGAGCGAATGAGGTTCTTCTAGAGCGAGAGAGGATTTGGGTCATTTGGAAGAATATGGCTGAATCAGCAACGCTCTGTCTCACAGCCACACTGAACTTAATCTACTGAAGGGACCTGCGGGTAGAGAGAGGGAGAGAGAGAGAGAGAGAGAAGAAAAGAGAAGGGGAAAGCGATAAAACCTCAGGGCATAGAGAGAGGAACGAGATTTTCTTAAATGGAGGGGAAAAGGAGGAGGTTGAGAATCATTCTGTCCATTTAGCTGAACTCCATTTTAATGAAGGAGCTGGAAAGTGGTGGAAGGAGAGCAAGCACCAGCCTCGGAAAGCAGCAGGGAGCTCATGTTTAATTTAGTATATGCGCATATCAATAACCGGATGCAAATTTGTATGAAAAATAATCAACTAAAGGCCAGAAAGCTCATTTTAAGAGGTGTCGGAAATGCAAGTGGGTAAATGTTGAAGTATCTGTGTTTTCAGGTCTAGATATAATCTGACCCTCATATTGATTGCTCCATACTGAGCTAAAATGTGAGGATAAATACAAAAAAATTATAAATACAGCTATGGCCATAGAGTAAGCATGTTTTCATAGCCATGCTTCTTGGTTTTTGTCCCGCAACCAGATTTTTGGTTCATTCTTCATCCAGTAGGGGTCTGTGTTGCACCACGGTATGAAGAATAGAGCTGGAGTCCGGCTTGATCCTGCTGGTGCAGCAAACGCACTTCCATTGTTCTTGGCAGATAAGATGTAAAGAGAACATCGAAGCAAAATTATGGGTTGTATGTCAGAGCACGTGTGTGGATATGTACAGGAGAAGAATTATGTGTGTTTTGAAACGCTTATTTGATTTAGCTTTCTTTACATGAACACACACACACATCAGTTTAGTGTGAATGTGCTAGAACAGCTGCTTTCATAAGAAGAACGTGAATGGAATACAGAAACATGTTGTGTTTTTAAATATGTGTATGTTTCAGGTTTCAGGATTTACACTCCACCAGATAGACTTTGTTGCCCTGATTCTCCTGTCTCCCATGAACACACAAGGCTAGGATTTCTGTGTGTGTGTGTTTGCCCAATGTGTGGGAAGCCACTTGTACATGTATGACTGAGACGTTTCTGTTCATTGCTATTTGTCAAAAAAAGAAAGGTGGGAAAGACGGCAGCCCTCAGTAATGCTCATTGACTCTTGCTGTAAAAGGAGGCAGCTAGCTTCACTATTCCCTCGGCTGTTTAGGCTGAATAAAACATGATCGTTGTTGGACCTTAAGGGAAATCCGCTCCAGATACGGCCAATAGAGGACATTCACCTACAGCGCAGAAACCATGTAAACCGTGATACAGATATTTTCATGCGAAGGTTATTTGAAATCAGAGGAAGGATTTGGCAATGATGATGAGGAGGCTTTGTCCTGATGAGCTCTGCTGATGACAACACGGAATGATGATACCACGGAAATACTAAGCCACTCCCAGGGGAATCAAGGTGAAGATCAGTCTGACTTTCAGTAGATTCATACATATATGCCAAAAAATACAAAGTTCGGAAATCTACCATAAAAATGGCCCAAAGGACTTTTTGTGCTATATTCCAAGTCTTCTGTGCAAGTCATACAACAGAATCTTACCTGTGTTGCATTATACTAGTATTAATCATAACCGTGATATATAAAAAAATCTGATATTGATATCATGATAGTACTACACATATGACAATATCGTAAATAATCCAGAGAGTGACTCAATCTGGTCAACATAGTAGGTGGTGTATTGCACCATAACCTTTGTTTTTCCATCCATCATAAAACAAAATCATGTTGGAGTAGATTACACGCAAAACTCTACCCATATCTAAAAGATTGGTAACACTTTATTTTGATTGGTAACACTTTCTTTTGAACATTCTGTTGACTATAAGTAACTTAATACGAGATGTTATACACCCCAGTCTGCTTGAAGTGTGGATCGATTATTTGTTTATTATGAAATTTTTTAAGCCACGATGATCATGATGTCCTAATTGAAAATGTTCTCCTCTACTGTAGCTCTCAAATGGAGTTCTTTATTCAAACTGATCACATTGTGAGAACCAGTGGTTTTTGCTGTTAATGATGTCAAACCTGATGTGATGTGTCTAAAAGTGCAATTCTTTTATTATTTAAGATTAATGCCAGCTTAAATTGTAGTCTTTTCCTCATGCAGAGCAATTATGACACATTGTCCATCTCTTTGCTCTTTTGATGCTTATTCTTTTCCTTTTCTATTTGTGGTTTTATAATGAAAGCTAAAGAGCAGCAGGTTCATATAATCGGTCATACGGTTCATAAGTCGTTCAGAATGAAAAGAGCCTTTATAGTTCTGCCAGCCTCATTCCTTCTGAGAATTCTTGAGACATAAAGACATGTTTTGTATAGTTATCTCTAGGCAGAAACATTTTAGTAATTTAATGGGCAATTCCACATATTTAAAGCTCTTTTTCCATATTTATTAAAATAGTCCTAAATGTATAGTATCCATTGGCAAGGCTAATGAAAATGAAATATTATCCAATATACCTAATATATCACAAATATATTAATAATAATGAAACAATAATAATATTTTTCTATTTATATTCCACCCTTTAAACAGTATATCACACATAGTTAAAATAGATAAAAGAAAATTCAGCAAGTTGAGATATAACAAATATATTCAAACTTTTAATCTTAAATCAAACAGGGAATACAAACGGATTACTAAGTGATTACTAGATATCTGTAAATGCAAACCTGTAAAAAGGTTTTGAAATATACTTTAAAAAAAGAAAAAAGAAGAGATTCAGCAGATCTGGTATCCCCAGGGAAGCAATACTTTCTTGCATTCACGTTCTTTCGTTTTTCTTGATAAAAAAACCCTACTGAGGGGACTTCGCTCACACTCAGTGAACGATAACTGCTAAACGCTATGTTTCACAGATATATCATTTTCGGCATCAGTGCTTAGTTAGTAAATAGGGTCTCCTGAGCTGAGGTGTGAGCAAATTTGTTATGCTGTATCTATAAGCACAAGCAACTTAGATCGGTCTCACTGCTGTGGTTGTGTGCTCTAAAGTAGAACTTTTTTTTTTTATGTTGCATTAAACATTGATGTATCCAGCATTGTGTATAGGGCAGCTGATGTGGAGTCTATGGAAATAGGTCCCAGGATGCCAGGAAAATGTAGCAGTGCTCCCTCAAGTAAATCCAGATATTCAGTTCAGCGTTTCCCATGTGTATGCGAGCATGCATGCTGGAATGAGATTTTAATGAAAGTCACTGAGTGATACAGTCATTTCAAATAATCGTGACTGAAAAAATATTCATGCTGTCATGGTGGTCACTCCCAGTATTGCATTTGGAAATTCAACGGCCTGTACACATATCCCTATCATTATACAACCAGCCTATCATTATGCAACCCACTTTTCCCTCTGTTCCCCAGGGGTGATTCCTCCTGCTGTTGGCCCACCTCCCCGTTTCTCTTTCCCAGCTCAGAGCACAGTGATGGCAAAGAGAGAGCAGCAGCCATCATGCTGATTTGGAGCACTTTATGGAACCATGAGAAGGCTCCTGGTGGACATGAGTACTGAAGGGAAGTCTTTGAGGTAAGCAAAGGAAACCGATCTCAGCGAGACACTTGTTGAGAAGTGATCTCCATGATTTGGATTTTAAATACTTTTAACTATAAAAATGCCATACAAACTATTGTAAAAATTGAAGTAATCATTCTTGCACAAAATGGCAGAATTCTACAAACTGCAGGTTTTAAATCAAGCCTTGTGGAGGTTTATTGTACTGGCCTATAATGTGTACATTATCACACTTACTACACAGCTATTTAAATAATAATTTTTTCATGTGAGATGATTTGCAGTGTGGAGTGAAAGAAGCATAAAAATAGCAGATTTTTGGAGATTGTTTATCAGAGACAATCTAATAAACAGTTTATCCATCATTATATTTTAAATATTAAAGTCAGAAAATCAAATGAAAACCTATTTTGTGCTGTTAGTCTTATTCTGAATGATTCATCCAGACTTTTTTTTTTCTTGTAATTTTTCATTTAATATATATATAACTTGATCTTCTTGTGAAACAACAGACATATAGCGAACCTCCAATTATTTACTTTGCTTAAACCCCATCTGTTTCGTACAATTGGCTGCAAGCTCGCATTCAAATCTGCCTCCATCCAATCAACCTGTGAATAGAATCCCCATCCTAATTTTTTCTTTCCTTTTTGATTATCCATTTCACTCTGATGTACAAAAAAATAAGGAAGAAGATATGGTGCTTTCAATATGTCATGATTTTAACTGCACAGTGCCAATGAATGACCAATGAGTTTGTTTTTTTGGGTCAAAATATCAAAAAATAAGACTTTTTTGTCATGGTACGGGGGTGAAGGGAGGATTGAAGATTCACTTGCAAGGAGAAGGGGCTTATTTACAATAAAAATAAAACAAAAATACAAACAAAACTACCCTGTGGGGTAAACAGACTTGACTTAACATCACTAGACTTGACTCGACTTGACTAGGCACAAATAATGACGACAGCAGGCAACAAAAAACAACAAGCAGCACAGAACAAATACAGGGAGAATAAATATGGACAGAGCAGGTAATGAGGGAGGAGAGGAAGGGAAAATCAAAATCAAAAATCATTTAGCCAGTGACAACACAAGCTGCACGCAACACAAGACATGACATGAAAGCAGGCGGCCGATGTAAACATGAACCAAGAGACAAAAGGGACAATAGAGCACGCAGCTTGATCAAACTCAAAACCGTGTGCACTCACAGAACATAACAAAGTTCACAAACACGAGTGAACATGTTCCGCATGCTCATAATAGAAGACAAACGCATGAGACAAAACCGAAACTGAACAAGACCGAAGTGCCGGCATACGAACACCACGCCCTGCACACAAGACACATCACAGACTCGACACACTCGAAGCCGCACACCCACAAGAAGGTATGACAATAAGGCAGTGTCAAGGCTCTCTCATACAATTAAGAGAAATCTAGACTGAAGTGACAGAACCTTGACGATTTCATTGGAATAGTACATTAGTAGTGCATTCTGAAATGTACTACAATAAATTAGATCTTCTTATACAGTGATCTTCGTATACATCTTCTATACTAAACCCTAACAATCTAAAACAAAGAAATTTTTGAAATGTAAAACCTCATCTGGTGCTCATCCTAACTGCATGAGTTAAATGTGTTTTTCCACAATACCTCTGAGCAAAAATGGGGAAAAGCTATTTAATGGCACTGATGCAAACAGGTGTTAGTGTTGTGAATGAGATTTGCTGATGCTTTGACACAAATGCAGCCCTTAAAAGAAACGCAGGCAGATACAACAGCCATTAACCGTCTAATAAATGTAAATCATTATTCCAGTGGAAAAACATAAAAACAAAATGAACTGGGGAAATTGAAGGACAGAGCGAGTGAGTGTGTGTGTGCGTGTGTGAGAGAGAGAGCGAGAGCGAGAGAGAAAGAGGGAGGGCGAGCAAGCAATCTAGCGGAGACATATTTCCCTTTATCGGCTCAAACTGACACAACTGGTTCCGCCAGATTTAGATATTAATTCCAGTGGCGGTGAATACAAAATAAATCCCTCTGCTAATCGCACCATGAGAGACATGCTGGTAAAAGTTTTTGTGTAAATTACCAAAAGATTAGTGCTGTGACTGGAGTTTTATCTTCTGAGTAAAAGAGAGAGAGAGAGAAATTCCCTCAATTTATGCTATAATACAACTTGCTCTTTTCAGTCTGTCGCGTTCTTTTTCTTTCTTTCTTTTTTCTTTTTGGTCTCTCGTTTTGAAATTGCTTCATATATCTGCATGCCAGTCCATGTAAGTCCTGTTCTCTGGCATGAACTGATAGTGTAAATATTTTTTTAAGATTCTTTTGCTCCCCAATGTACAGTATTTCTCTCATTCAAAAAAGGCAGTGTTTTGACCAGAGCGTGATCAGTGCCATGTTCTGAGCGAGCCGTACCTACAGTTTGTCAGGGATTATACAGCATTAGTGGTATTAGTAGTCTATCTGAAGAAACCAAAGCATTTTATCATGGAGAGCTGTATCTCTTGTCTCTGCTCTTCTGCTAATAGCATTGCTCAATTTCAATGGCAGTACAAAAGCAGAAGACCTAAATACATCCATTTTAAAAATGCAATGAAGTCACAGTAAAAATAAGAAAGAAAAAGAAATCAATAGAAATCTACTGAGGCCAGCAACTAAGCAGTCGAAATGGACTTTTACAATAGAAAATAACTTGGCAGTTTTGTGAATTTGGAGTTCAGGACCTCTGGCTTAATAGCAACCATGAAAAATGACACGTTAAACTCTTTGTTGGTACGCTTGCTCTTTCTTGACTTATGCCCAGCCGAATTCTGCGGGAGACAACTATTGCCTTGTGACTCATACACAACGGTTAAAGACGTATTGATTTAGAAAAAGAGAGAGAGAGCGAATAAGCAAACAGCTCAGCAGGCCAGTAGCATTAGGATTCCTCACATTTGTTCATGTACAGCAGGTGTTTATGAAGCAGGAAATGAAGTGACAGTTTATTGCCGAGACTATTAATTCATTGTATACTTATCTCGTAAAATTGTAGTTCTGGGCAGAGATGATAATCCAACTCTTCCTGCTGAGCCCTGAAATACTTTTATCCGTTATGTGATTGAGTGTGAAGCTACGCTTTGGCTCAATGTTGTTAGGGGCACTTTTAGACTTGATTCGATTCTTGTTTCTTTAATCTGCAAATAAACCCTGACTTTGTACAATTACTTTAAAAGCTAGAGGAAAAGAGTTTAGTTACCGTAATAAGGTGTCGCCTTCTGGTGTTATAAAAGCTTTAAAGAAATACTTCTGTAGATTTGTGTCAGTCATGGGCATCACTTTGGCCCTGTCCTAACTATCACACTTTCTGTGGACTTAATTATGGCTGCAGTGTGCCCGTGGATGTTAAATCCACAAAACTGTCCATTTGTCACTTTAGGCTTCAGAAGGGTGCTCACAAGGGTGCTTTATGGTTGATGCGGCTTCGAGCTCAGCTGCAGATCTATTCTCAAAGCCACATTACTTTGTGTTTGCAGATCCATATAATTTGCCATACAAACTGATTTAAAATCCTAAAAAAATATTTTGGCTATTTTGCAATATTAAACATATTACAAACGTACACTACTGTTAAAATTACTGGGTCAGTAAGATTAAAAAAAAATGTACAGTTGTATTCAGCAAATATTTAAAAGGTACAGTAAAGACTTTCCATTCATTAAAGAATAGTTTCCATGAAAATGTTTACATAGCACAACTGTTTCTGTTTGTTTTTTTAACTGGGAAATGTTTCTTGATCACCAAATCAGCATATTAAAATGATTTCTGAAGGATCATGTGACTGCCGTGGCTGCTGAAAATTCAGCTTTTCCATTTTTAACATTTTCAAATAGAAATAATTTATTATTCAAAGTTTTATACTATTTCACAGTATTACAGCTTTACTGTATTTTTGATGAAATAGTGTAAATACAGCCTTGGCGAGCATAAGACAAAAACGTTCAACAATTTTACAGACGGCAAACTTTTGGATGGTTTTTACCTCTGTTAGTCCCGTGAGAGAAATAGGTGTGAATTCAGGGTGATTAGGACACTTGCCTTTGAGATAAAGTGCCACAATCAACATAAATCCCCCCTTTCATTAAAAACAACAGAAAAACAAAATGTTAGTGGTAATTTTCTGCCAGGACATAATCAGTTAAGTTTAGGGACATTTCCTTTTAACCCTTAATACAAGATAATGCTATATGTAATTCAACATACTGGTATATACTAGAATGAAGGGGTGTAACCTTCCCTAATATGTTATTTTACTAAGTCAAAATCGCAGAAGCGCACCAGTTAATCAATATCATCAGGACGTGAAGTGTGTTTTAGAGAACTCCATTGAACAGTAAAACATGAACATAATTACTAATCCCAGAATTATTATTTTATATAACTTTAATACACATTACTGAAATGAGAACTGTTCAGTAACTGGACATGCAAGTTATTTCCCCCCGCTCTCCCTAACTATTCCTCTACACGTCAGTACCTTCTGGTCAATGAATTCTTACCAACCATGACTCACTCTCAGTCTATTTCCATTCCATGTAGACATTTTACAGCCTCTGTTCACTCTGAAATACATTCCAAATCAAGAAACAATCATTGTAAGATAGCCCAACTTGGGTGTAAATGTAGAGAAATGGGCCCCGTGTGGATTTGTCTCATGTTGACATGACACCTACTCTTCATAACCTCAGGAAGACAGAGAGCTTTTTATCCATCCCAGTGGACCCACCCATGAAACTTTCATTTGCAAATCATCCCTTTTAAAATTTGAATAGCTTTGATGTTTGATAGCTCCCTCTCACTTTTTTTCCACCAGCATCTCGTTCTCTTCCTTGAGACATTCCCATGTGGGCGTAACAGCTTCAACCTCTTCTCAAAGTCTTTTCTTGTATTGACTCTATCACTTCCTAAAACCATCTCTCTTTTTCCTCTGTCTCACTCTTGCTTTCCTTTTCTCATTCCCCCTAAATTCCATTTATTTCATTAGCAGTTTTAACAAGCTTGCTTACGTGCCCCACGATCCAAGTAATTTATGGAGATAGCGGTGCTGGCAAAGCCCCTAAGTGATCTGGAGTCCCACTGATGTGGTAAACGTGCTCCATGGCTGTCAGAACTTGAATGAGAGCTATAAGAGGACTGGGATAGGGGACCAGCAGGTAAGACAGATACGTCAGTGTGTGTGCTGTGAAGTGGAGACGGGGGAGGGACGATGTGCTGAAACAATAGATGAAACTCTGCTTCACATTTGTATTTAGTTTTTATTAAATGCACTGCAGGATTTGTCTAAAAGGGCTATAAATGAAACCTAGTGGTATAAAAATAAAAGGTTCTGAAAGGTGCATTTTAAGTAAATGTATTCTCATATGCACTGTTTGTGGTCTTAACTTGTAAATTTGCATATTTACATGTATTATTCATATTATAAATAACTGATCTTAATTTTACAAATAAAAAAATATATCAAAAATGGAAATTAAAAATTATGTTCTAGCTTGGTAAAATCATACTTTATGCTAATAAGTTATATTTTCTTTCTAATCGAGCTTGAACCAGAGAAAAAGTCAATTAAAACCCACAGGCTATGTTTTCTTTCAAACTTTCCTCATTTACAACTCATACTCATGTTTACAAGAAATTAGTGGAGAAAATTAGGATGGATATGAAGTGGTTAATGGAATGAGGTGTGCAAGCGGTTAAGGTGTTTGAGAGTTGTATTACTAATCCAAACCTCAAGCCCATAAGTGAACTACAACATCTCAAGAAAGCAATTCACTAGTTAGCTGGGTAACATTGGAATAATTAATTGCCGTCTCACTGTTAGCCAAAGAGAGCAATGGGGAGAATATTAATAGGCATGCTTAATGCTCAGAAAGCTCAGAAAGAGGGTAATACTGAATAATTATCCACAATGTGCTGCTGCTAACTGAAAGAAAATAGATATCTCTCGAATCAATAAGGTTTCAGAATCTATGATCTAAAGCAGCGGTGTTCAATAAAAGTTCCAAGAGGTTCAGTTTCTAAATATTCTTCTCAGCTTGGGTCAAAACCATTATAACTTACACTGTTTCTAGAGACATTCAGTTGGATGCCTATGAAATATATATTTCAACAGATTGATTGCGGATCGATTGCGAGTAGGTGGATGGTTAATTTCATTCAACTAAGAAGAAATTAAGTTCTAAACTCAAGTTCAGGAGGAGCCTAATCATTCAGTTCTGTCAATCATTATCACAAGTGTATATAAGTATCTCCTTACAAAGGGTTAATTCAGGTGTGCTATTATTAGTATACTTTTAAACTAAACATAAGAAAGTACATCATTTTTATGTACTTCTCAGAAATGTTCTTAATTATAATTATTAATTATACTGACAGAAAGATCTAATTATATTTGGCCTATACTTGTACTCAATCCTTTGATCGAGATATCCTTAAAAACATAATTAAGTTATAGGTATATTTGGCTTGAAGTTGTTTAATCAATTTATTAGCCTATTACATACTTTTTCCACTTAGTTTTACATACAGTCTCATAAACGTACTTAATTTGAAAATATTTATTTATAAAGAAAACAGATTGGACCAGTTTTTGTCCCTGTCACTGACTGAATTTTCCGCCTGTTTGTGTTTTCAGTATTATATGATAGGAAGCATAATCTCCGACTCAAAACACAGGTGGAGAAGCAGAAACAAGTGATAGAAGATTTCGTACGCAAATGCAAAATAACTCAACATCAAACAGCCTATAAATCCAAACTTGACATTACCAAATGAAATGTCAAAGCCTTGAAGAGGAAGTGACTGTGAACCTTTGGGGGTTGTTGATGGACTCGATCTCCTGTATGTTTTGTTCAAAGTTGTTACTTTCCATAGTGTTTGTAGATTCAGTTTTTGTCCCTTTTTTTCAATCTCTTACACTCAGGGTTCACAGGACCTGTGATTGAACAACGCTCCTGTCAATCATCATTTTTAGCGGTGACTAAATTGTTCTTGTGTTATATTCCTATACTCCTAGACACATATAACAGGAAGACGTAAACCATTCTGAATCCTATCTAGATGTCAGTGGCGGACTGAGCAAATACGGGGCCCCTCCCCTCCAGAAAAATGCAGTGTTGCCAACTATTTTCAAAGGAAAGTCTCTAGGAGACGTCATAGGTAAGCGATCGTACTGTCAACAGAGCGGGTGCCGACGATCGTATCGCTCAGACAACGGGGGAGGTACAATCACTCTGTCGCGATTTTTTAAAATGTTAACAAGTGCTACAGTTCTTTGGAAGGGGCCCTTGTATGTTCGGGGGCCCTAGGCAATTGCCTACACTTGGCTAATGGTAAGTCCGCCTATGCCGGATGTAGACTTTGACTAAAATCCCATATTCAAGTGTTGAAAAAAAAAAGAAAAAGGGATGTGTGAAGCTAGAATAAAATGTTTATTTCAAAGTGTACTCTCATAATTAAAAAAAATGCACTACATATATTAAAATAGTAAACTACTAGTATACTTTTAAGTTCACTCGTAGTACATATGCATTACAAAATTAGAAATACAGTTGTTTACTTGTGCACTTAAAGTTTACTACTGATACACTTATACTTTATGCTGCTTAAGTATATACTTCTATATCTATAAAGTGGGCCAATTCAGTCCCCAGAAGAATTGAAATAAAACACTTACAAGTGTTACAGTGTGGCAAAGGACGAGGACGAGGATGAGGACGAGGACGAGGATGAGGACGAGGACGAGGACGAGGACGAGGACGAGGACGAGGATGAGGATGAGGATGAGGATGAGGATCCAATGGAACTTTTATTAAAGGCAGGGTGCCGTAACAGCAGTACACGCACAAACATGTGAATAGCACAAAACAACAACCAACAACTGAACAGTGGAGAAGGAGAACTAAATATACCAGCAGTGATGAACCAAAGACAAACACCTGTGACGATTAGTGACCATGGAAACTGATGAGTGACGGAAAGATCTAGACCAAAAGAACAAGTGACTTCAAAAAGGCAAACTAAGAGTCCCGGGTGAGCAGTGCTGTGACGACAAGTTTACTGCTGGTACACTGATATTCACAACTTACTACATAAAGTATACTTAAAATATACTTGAACCTTTCTTGTATACTTCATAAAATGAACTTCAAGTATACTTCTTTTTCGTAAGGGTCAGCCATTAAGTCATATCAGCAATCACATTTCTAGCATTCTAGCATTTTCCGTAGTCTAGGATGGCACCGAGCCCCTTCTTCAAAGACAGCAAAATGTATTAAGATTATATGGAAAGTTGAACTGATGAAGTTAGTATTGAGTACTTGTAAGTTTAAGCAGATTTTTCAGGAATTTGTCTATTTTTGTTTCTCAAATTAGTTGATTGAATGAATTAAATTTCAATGCCTTACTCATAACGGCAGTCACTTCTTTAGTTCCTAAATGAATACATATTTTGATCAAATTAGCTAAATAATTCAATGACTCAATCATAAAGTCACCTACAAGTTCACTGATGTAAGAAAGTCACTGTAAACTGTAAAAAATGAATCTAATGTAGGGTCTGAGCCAGAGTCCACTCATTGCATTTTAAACAGTAGGTTAAACTTTGAAACAAACGGAAACAATTTTCAGAAGTATTTGTAGAAATACGTTTTTGCTTGGAAACAAACTAAGTACTTTGATGTTCTTGACAAGTGGGCATCTGTCGGTTTGGTTCTCAACCATAGAGTAGCTGGCATGTGTATGTATTGTCACATTAGCACAACAGGTGTTCTGTAAAAACCTGTATATTGCTTGTCACACTTCACGGCCTCATTGCCAAAACTTAACATTATAAAGAAAAAAAAAAACTTGAATACTGAAACATAGCAAATATTCTCCTCTCATTCAGGGAGGTAATTCAGTGAGTTGATGCCTGGAAATGTTTTATTCAGGAGTTTGCCTGCTTGGTTAGCAGAAACTGGAGGGAAAGTGGCCTGGAATCCCTGTAGTGAAGCAGTCAGATTGATGCACAGTTGTTCTAGGTAGAATAATATGTCTTTGCAACAAGCACTGGCTTAAAAAGAGAAAAAAATGTTCTTCCTTGTTGCCTGCTAAACAACTGAAATATCCGCTATAATTATAAACTTTTGAAATTGGTTTGATACTGCCAATGCATTGGTGTGTTTGTGCAACCCTCTTGAGTATAGTGCGTTAAGCTTGTGAATTCATCTGTCAGACCAACAACATATTTGACGATGAAGAGAGTAAAACTGGTGTAAACTGCCAATTTGGCCAGCGCTATTAAAACTGTATCTGTATTCTGCATTTTTGTTGGGTGCTTTTCCTCTTCTTTATTCCAGCAGACACGTTTGAAGCCAGAATTCAGAGACTGCTGCATATGCATATGAATTGATGATCTATTGACATCTGAATTCATTGCCTCTATGTTGATCAATTGAGCTAGGTCCTGTCCTGTGTCCTCGTCGTAAATGGAAAAACTGTTTAGCTTGTACCAATAGGTGGACAGGAACCAGTATATTGAGAGAGGTGACATGACTCAAACGGAGGCTGTGTGGAACAAAACAACAGTTGGCAGGTGACTGATGCTGATGTGACCGCTTGACAAGAAATCTATATCTCATGCTGTGAGAACAAACATCTCTGCATTGGATAAAATCAGCAGTGGGATTTAAACAATTAGGTGAACACTGACAAAATAATCGTAGCGGAAAAAGAGCGCAAGGAGCCAGCAACAGAAAAAAAACACGTGGTATAAATATAATTTAAATTAGCTCTTCAGATTAGCAGGTTTCCCACTCACTTTAACAACAAGGTCGCCGTGGCTTCTATGGAATGGGAGAGCGGCCCGGACACACAGTTCCCTTGGATACTCTAAATCTATCTGGTTTCATATTGCTCCTTCATTTAAATTGCAACATTACAGCTAGTAGAATAATTATGTCCAATTGTTTAGCACACTGGTTCTCAAACTTTGTGCCATCATTGATCAAACAAGTGAAGATTACTGTTGGGCCGTCGTTGAGCTGTCAGCTCAGTTTTTGCAGTGTGTTCCGCACAGTCGGGACTAGTTAGACTCTGTTGCTAGCTTTTAGGCTGACCGAGCATGTTAAAATCGCTGTCGGTGAAACAGATCACTATGATTGCCTTTTCAGCTTGGCGAACCAGTGCATGAGAAGAAAAGCGAAAGTGATGAAACAAGGACACAATGATATCAAGAGGTCTGTCTAATTTGACATCATCTTACCTAAGCATTCTAATACATTAATATTTCACAACAACATGGACGTCTGAAATGAAGAAAGTGATCAATGTCGTTTGTATTCAAAATCGTAAAACTAAAAATGTTGAGCAACAACAGAATTCCTCTTGACCAGATCACTCGCTTGATCCGCAATTACAAAAAAATATTTGTTGGAGGTTATTACTTCTGAAAGATACGATTTGGAAATCCATTGCCGCTTGTATTCTTTTATTTTTTTTATTTGTACCTACTGTATAATCTTTTCTTTGTCTTATTTTTCATATTTTCTTTTCCTTTTTCTTATTTGAATGAGTTGTAAAGAGTGATTTATAGTCAAGTTAGTAATTTTAGTTAAAAACTTTCTTTACTTTTCTGTAGTTTTCCATAAAGTAAGGATGAATGTTGTCTGCACGTCTCAGCAAATAGAACATGTTATCAGAATGTTTTGAGAAGTCTTTCTGTTGATAATTGGAGCCTGAGCCGAGTTCAGCCTTGGAGAAGCTGTGTATCTGTGTGTGCGTTAATATGGTCTGTATTGGTGAGGTGATTAACTAATACCATAAGGAGACGGAAAGACTTTTTGTTCTCGAAAAGCCACATGGAAGGTCACGAACCCATCAACCATGCGATCAACAAATATATGCTTCAGACTGTCGCCTCTTGTATGGAAAATTACTAGTTTTGTTTATCTTTCTTTGCCAATCAGAATCATTTAACCTTCAGGAATAACGTAGTTAGTACCCTCCGTTAGTGTATAATTGCTGTAACAATGTTGTTGTAAGTGGGGCGGCCTACAAACTCCTTGTGAGACCTGAAGCTTCTGCTGACGAAACTGCAAACTAAACTTCACTAAAGTTTCTTCTACTGACTGCACTTCTGACTCCTGTTCTTCATTCAACATATCTGGTCCTCGGGTCTTAACTGTAAAAACCTTGGGTCCCTACACTGCCACTCGGGTCCCTACACTGCCACTCGGGTCCGTACACTGCCAAAGGAGGGTCAACCAGTTATTGAATCTAAAGTGCTGTGACTGTAAAGACCAGATTAAATTTTATTTTTGCAAAAATTGGAAAGTTGCTTTGACTAAAACTTGAGAAATGCTCCAAACGTCTACCATGATCAAGCCATCTCCATCAACACTTCAGCTTAAATATGTAACCTTGAACCATTTTAAATTTCATCTTGAGCAATACTCTTAGTGTTGATTCTGATGAGCACTTTGGGTGGTGCCACCTGCTTGCAGCTCTTCAATTTCTGCTCATACAGCTAATTACAGGGAACTGACAGCATCTGTGTTCATTACCTACATCCCCTACTGAGCGAAAGACACGCTGTGACCCAATACACCATGGGGGGTCCTCAGCCGGAGAATAGAAGCACCCCCAAATAATGTGCTAGAGTAGAAAAACTTAAAGTATAGCAATGAGATGATGATGAACAAGGTTGTTTTTACCGTGTTGTTGTTGGATTTGGCATGAGGTATGTGAAAGCTGTTTTGAAAGATGTTGTGAGGAAGGGGATCTGAGGGAGGGTGATGCTTTGCTTGTGTAATGACAGAGTGAGGACTGTGGCTGCAGGTGGTCGTGTCCAATATTTACAAAACACATGATATCGTGAACATTTCTGTTTATATGTATGCTGTGTGTCTGTTTATGCGTATGATACAATTTCTCTTTTTTTCTTGACTCTAATACTCAGGATGAAGTTGAAGTACTCGTAAAACTAAAGCCTAATTTCTTATTTTTGTCTTGTTATTTTCAAAATTAAACCATCACTGAGAGGAAACGGTTGCGCTCATAAAATAACAGTGGCAGAAAGTGCTCTGGATGTGTAATTTTGAAAGTGAAGAGGGAAATATGAGATTACGTGATTTTTTTTCCAGTTTTTTTTGTGTGCAAACTTAATCCCAATAGACACCTAAAATGTATGTAATGATGTTTTGACTGACTGATTTGAAGATACTTATCTTGACCAGAACATTATAAAATGCGGAACGCGGTTACTTTTAAAATTATATGGAGAACTTCTGCACTTGTTTTATATGACAATATCTATTTTTTATTTTTTATGAAACAATAAAGTTTAACAGCTACTCTCAGCTGCTCATCTCAAATATTCACGTCCACATAAACTCTTTCAGATTCAACTTTATTGGCCCTTAACACAAAACAAGCAGCACAAAGTATACATTGTTTACTTTCAAATGTCTAATGATGCCCCATGGGTCGAAAGCGATATCAAAGCTGACATGCATGGAGTTTGGTCCAAAGATGTGTATGTGCAGGGGATTGAATGTACAGAAATAAAAGTTTAGCAGAAGTAAAATGCCTGAAAAAGTGTGTTTTTATGAAGCATAAGGGGCTAATTTGTAACTGACAGCTGACATCCTGTTCTCCATTTTCTTAATGTTGTTATTCTTGTGAAATTGTGTTATGTGTCCTTCAATTAGTTATATCCGAGGGCTGGAAATGAGCATTTGTTTTTAATTCTGTATCTAAGACTTATGAGAGGTCTTTAGATTAATTCACAATTGAATAAACATGAAGTAAGCACTTGCCCAAGGCATATTTAATGACTCCTGTTATTTCAGAAATTACCTGGAGTTTAACCGAATTGCTCGCCCTATGCAAATGACACAAAGGGTGCGGAAAGTGGAATTAAAGTGAATGTAAATCAATATGGTTGTTCAGTGACTGAACAAGCTTTCAAGTAAAGAGTTAAGTCAGGCCTACGTTGCACATTATCTAAACACTGACTACTGCAGCACCAGTTGATGGCTTGATTTACATAACCTGTGATGAGCGGAAAAAAGATTTGAGGTGGGATGGATGAGGGAAATTAAGTAATTATCCTTTCAAGTGTAATTTCCAGAGTTGCTGGATATTAACCTATGCAAATTAATTCTCCCCAAAATCCCACTGAGAACCTCAGGTGATTCAGCTAATGGGAACTTGCCAGTCCTGTCTATATAAATATATATATATTAATGTCTGTCCATCTAAGTCTTCTTGTCATCCATTTGTTTAAATGTTACAGAGAATCATTCCACAGATTACTGACAGGTTGGTTTGCATAAACAGTGCTGGTGAAAAAACTGAGGTTAAATAGTGTTCATCTGAACATTACTATTTAAAAGAATATAACCACACTTTTTAACTGAGAAAAAAATTCCTCTTCTTTTAAAACAACTTCTTTCTATTGATGTGAATTTATTTTTTACATATGTGTGAAAACAATATAAGATATATTTTGTGTAAATCTGTGAAGAACCAAGTGTTCAGACTTAAAAGCATATCGTAAAATTACCCCTTACCAATAAAAAAAAGAAAGATTAAAAAGTAAAAAAGAAGCATTTAATGGAATGACAGCACATAGTGTCAAACACATTGATATATAAACTCTTTAAAAAACGCTTTAAAAAAAGTTATATAAGTCTACTCTGTGGAAAACATCATACATGAATGCAATCTTTATCCTTTTGAAATGTAAATGTGTCTAGATCTGCTGAGCACCTTTGAAGAATTGTGTTATTAAAATCCAGTATCTGAACGTGGCTTCTGTTCAGACCAGCTAAATAATTTTAAATGATTTTTGACTGAATTCCCCCACTATACAATTTTTATTTCTCTTAGTTTTTATCCTCTATTTATATTACTGCTATTTTTTTTTTCATTTCAATTTGAATGATGAAAGGCTACTAATATACTACAAATACCATATAAAAACCCATACCTTCAAACCCCCCCCCCCAAAAAAACACAGATTTTAAAGTTGTCAATGTCAATCACCCTCTGAGACCAACTGATGACTTGTCTTTTCATACATTCATGCCAATTATAAGATTCAGACACCTTGGAATTATTTTTTTAATGAAGGAATTTTAATTGAATTTAATTAAAAACTCGACATTTGATTTATTCTCTTGTGTGTAATATTGCAAGTCTGGTGTGAAGCAATAGACATTGAATTTGTAGCAGTGTTAAATCATCAGGGACTATGCATTTGACTCAACCATCTCAAAGAACAGCTGTGGCTGTGATATTAGTTTTGATTATTTCCACAGTGTTTATGTATTTCTCTGTTGTCTCTCTCCGCTGCAATGTTCTCTACAGTTTGAACTACCTATATTTGTTGTACTCAAGGGCATTGCTTGAATTAAATTCATTTTGTTTGTTCAGTTTACCATCGGAGTAATAAGTTACCACCAGTATTGACACTAAACTCTCACCACTATTTATTTTATATAGCTTTCTACTCTCTGTCTTTCTGTTTCAGTATGTTTTCTTCTCTTCTCATCAGCTTGTCCCATCACTCTTTCTCACTGAAATGGGTTAATTATCTGCTGTAATGTATGCCCTTAGAAAGAACCATAGCTGTGGTCTTTCTGTCTCTACGGTCCTGTTTACACCTGATGATCCAATCATAAGTGGTCAGATGAGACACATTACCATTTGCACTTGGTATTAATATGTCTAAAGTGCATCTCTTGTGTCCACTTGTTATTTCTGCAAGGAGCAGGTTCATGATTTTGTAACTGCATACATCACTTATTGCATCAGTGTTGATAGAGTGCAGAAAAGTAAGACAAAAGCACCTAAAACAGTTGCTCTAATTTTATTCTCCTTGAGGGGAAAGTCTGGGTATCTTAGTCAAGTACTTGTATTGCATGAACTGCAGATGCATGTACTTCACATATTCTACATTTATTTATTCTACAGTCATTTTATCCATTATCTGTGCATGCTGCAAACAAAATATATTCTGTGATGTCTGTTTACATGTTTAAAAGTTTTGGTTTGGATTTTTTTTTTATGTTTCAAAAAAGAATCTCTTTTGCTCACCCTGGCTGTTTATTTTTTATCACAAATACAGAGAAAACTAGTAATATTCTGACATATAAATAATAATAATCTTATTAAGATAGAGTATGTATATGCTATTTTTTTATTGTAAAGGTATTTTCTTTTCTTTGTTGTTGTTGTTGTTCTTCTTCTTCTTTTTATGAACTATTTTCATTGATGAGATTTTGACTGAAACTTAACTTTCACTTACAAGTTCAAAACATACGTTTTAGTTATAATTACAATTTTTTTTGTGAATTAGAGAGAGAAAGATGGAGAGAGAGATATAGAGAGAGAGAGACAGAGAGAGATTTTAGGCCCCATATACAACTATATTTTGATATGTACATAATAAATATCAGTACAGTAATACCTCGGTTTACGAGTTTAATTCGTTCCAAGAGCGAGCTCGTAAACCAAAATGCTCGTACACCAAAACAATTTCCCCCATAAGAACGCACTAAAAATCACTTAATTCGTTCCACACGACCATAAATGCCCATTTTAAATATTTTTTTTGGGTTTTAACCTATTAATTACATTTAAACTTATAACCATTAAGATCTCATATAAATACTAATTAAGTATTTTTAGAGTTTAACTGTCATTATTAACTATTTACTGTAACACGCACTTTACCTCTTCACTGCTGGCATGATCGAGACGAGAGGAGAGGGGAGGGGGGGTGGGGCTACTGCTTATATATTTCACTACATTGTAGCGTTGCTTCTTTTAATAACCAGATAGGTTCTTTCTCATTCAGAGATTTTATTGAGAACTATCAGATTGCGGTTCTGGCTTCAACCCACGCCGTACATAACAGAAGAATCAGCTTCGGAGCTCTGCTCTGCTTCGGAGCTCTCTCTCAAATCCCTCAGAACTCAACTCTCTCTAGTGCCGACTGAAACCCCGCCCTCTTAAAGTGACAAGACTGTTAACTTAAAATTTACTGAACACAGATTAACTAGTTCCTTCAACATTTGTAACGATATTACAACGTGAAGAATAGCGATCACAATTAATGCAACAACACGAGGTAAAACCGCTGTAAATCACTTATGTATATGATCTGTACAGAGTTATAACTGTTATAGTATGCTGTTCTCTAAAAGTGTATGGCCCTTTAAGAACGTCATTGGGTGCGTTGGACTGTGAACACACGTGAGTCTCATTAGTATGCAATGTGTGGTGTTGGTAACATGCTCCTTTAATAAAGTTTCATCATATTCACATGTAATCATATTCACAACAACTTATAAAATAATGCACTGTGGTGAATGATGCACCCAAACTGAGAGACACTGAGAGAATGAACGAGTTAAGGGGTGATAATCTTTTCGATGCAAAACTGCGCATAGGGGAGGGAAATTTTTTCTCGTACACCGATACAATGCTCGTACACCGATTCGACCCTCCGTGCTCGTACACCGATTTGCTTGTAAACCGAGGTATTACTGTATCTCAATAATATCTCCAAATATCTCAATAAAAGTCTCTTTCACTCTCCCCATCATGCAAATCCCATTATAGGGATTCAACTGTAGCAAATTTGTATCAAACTCACTTCACTTTTGTATTCATTACGAAACTACATGCAAACCTCACACATATCATATCTAACATGATTATTTAAATATGCCCATACGCATGCTACATCATGGACAAAAATCTCGTCAGCCCCTTTATTTCTAATGAGACAAAACTGATGCTGTTAAGGCAGAATGCGAATGGGAAGACAGACTAAATAATTGATGTTGTGGCGCCTTGGTATTCCGCCGAGCACTTCAGGGGCGAGCCACCTCCCACACGAACGGGGAGGCTGTCAGGAGTAATTGGAGGAATCGCGACAGCGTCGAGTTAAGTGTTCGCCAGTCCTGAGGTGAAGAATGTGACACTGCATGCTGCAGAACTCAAAAGCACAGATTTTTTCTCCATTTCTCTGCCTCTTCTTCAATTTCTCTTGTGCACTTTTCCTTATTGTTCCACCCCCCAACCCATCAAGCATAAATCCCTTTCAGAGCTAGTTTTACCTAAGACTGCCACAATTTGGCTGATGTGGCATTCGAATTCAAGGCCATCAAGGGAATTCATAGGTAAGTCAATCACCAAATTTTGTGCTTTGCATGGCAAAACCTCTCTTGTTATGAAAAGGTCACCATAGACTTCTCCTTATTAGGAGAATGCATCTCTCTTATTGATTCTGAAGTGTTTTGATTTATCCAGCGTTCTTACGCAGCTCTTTATTGTTTCATGTGAGTGCAGCCATTCCAACGAATCGACAAAAAATAACAAAGACACGTTTTGACAACATTTATCTAAGGAAAAGACCTTGATGACCCTAAATCTCTCTCATATCCACATCACAATCTCCAAGAGTCTTCACTGTGAGCTCGACTTGTCCAACACCACATCCACCATCCCTACTTCAGAGAAAATGACGTTTTCAGGGTCCTCTGGTGCTTGTCAGGTCTGGTCGGGCCACTGATCAGACAGCTCAGCACTCACCCAAAGCCATTTTTCTAGACTTGAGGCCTTGTGGCCAGGTTTAGAAGAACAGGAAGAGGTGGCAGCTCAGAGACCATGGCTCAACATGTCAGCAGCAGAAAAATAGGGGCCTCTGACAGGGTGAGGCAGAAGTCTATATTTTGTTGTTTGAACTACCCTCAAACCATTTAAAAAGAAAGCACAAAGCTGGTCATAGCAAAACAGGCCATCTTCCACCAAAACTATTTAAGGCTGGATTCAGCTTTTGCAGAGTGGTTTGAATGCTCTGGGGCCGAGTTCATCGGTTCAAGTCAGCTTCAGCGGGCCTTGAGAGACAGAATGGCAGATGTAATCAGATCGAGGGTCACAGACTGCTGAAATGAGCAGCTACAACCATCCAATAGCTGAGGGACCATCCTTTACAATCCATCCCTCTCAGATAACCCATACTCAGGGTTCAAAAGCTTCCCTGAAAAACCTCTTTGTCCATTTTACTGTACACGTGAGTGGATTATTTGCTTCCTAGAATTATCTTTAACATGCTCTATGAAGGTGTGTGCATTTTTTTGAGCCGTGCATTTTTTTTTGTTGTAAGAAATGAAAGCATTTCAAGGACACATAATAATTGATAAAAAAATGACAGTAAAGACATTCACATTGTTACAAAAGATTTTGGGAATTCTTTAGTTTAGGTCCCAATTCTCACTATTAACTAGTTGCATGCATGCATATATCTAGAATATTGGCTGTTTCTTAGTTCTTCTAAAGCACTTATTAATGCCTCATTCTGCACGATCATATTTTATATCCTATAATCCTACCTCAAACCTAAACTTATCAATTACCTTTCAAAGTATTCATAAGCAGTAATTAGGAGTTTACTGAGGCAAAGGTTATAGAGAATTGGACCCTAATCTAAAGTGCAACCAAGATTTCTATTTCAAATTAAAAAAAAATATTTTGAGATAAATGCTCATCGTATTAGAAATATTTCTGAAGGATCATGTGACACTGAAGGCTGGAGTAATGTTGCTGAAAAATCAGTGTGCCATCACAGGAATACATTTGATTTTTTAAATATATTAAAATAGAATATAGCTTTTTTTAAATTGTAATAATAGACAATAACAAAGTTATTGTATTTTGAAAAATCTTTTTTTACCTCAAAATGTTGAATGTTTTTAAATATATCAAAATAATGAACTGATTATTATATACTGTATGTTTTCATTCCATGTCAGTAAATATGATTGAATAATACACTGCAGCCATCTGCTTTGTTTATTTACAAACACTCTGTAGTCTATCACAGTATGTTCACATTAAGAACAAATATCATTATCATCATCATCATCATCATCATCATCATTAATGCAATTAACATTTTACAGATGCAATCTTGATGAGGGTGACATCCATGCTCAAATTAATTCTACAACACAGAATTAATTTGACTAAACAGGATTATTTCTCTGCTCATTTTCTATGTCATCACTTTTATTTTCCATTGTTTATTTTAATTAAAACATTGTTATTGCTTCTCGGCAGGTTTCATATTTTTTTAAATTAAAATTTCCCAAAATTATTTGTTTCTCTCACATAGCGGAAATAATTGCCCTGGATGCGTGGGTAAAAAGAAAGATTTCAAAAGCATATTCAAATACAGATACATCAAGAAACAAGTCAATTAACCCGATCTACACAAATCAGTTGGTAGGCTCATTAATAAGAAGGAATGTGGTATTTATTTTCTATGAAATGCTAATTTCACTCTTATAGAACAAATGTGTCACCATTATTATAATAACAAGTATTTTTAATAGCAACACAGCAGTGGGTTTTGAAGAGTCAGCTCAATAGTATATTGGTAAGTAACTTGTTTTTACTGCTTAAATCAATAGTGCACTTAATGATGTTTATGAGCAAAGTTTGGTAGCAAAACGTTCAAATGAGCTATCCAATCAGTTAGGAGAGTAGTCCTATATATAGGTATCCAAATCGCCCATCTTCTTCTACAGGTTTTCAGCCTCCCTTCACCACCCAATCTCCTCAGACCAGCCTGGTTACTATCCTAACCAGAGATACAGGGGGAGTACTCTGGGTTCGGGCCAATCTGGGAGCCCTCTCCAAATACGCATGCTTCTTTTACTCTATCAGCCTACTTGTAAGTGTAAACTTGTGCATTGAAATGGTAACATAAACAGGCTCAAAACTTTGTAATAAAGCCCAGCTTCTTGCCTTTATTTTTACCCATGTATTTCTCCCCTAAATGAACAAACAGAACATTTGAATGTAATTCTTCAACACTTTGAAGTTCTCCTCAGTCCTCCAAGGCAATTTATAATGAAGAAATCAGCTCTTTTGCTGTTAGCAGAGTTGGACATGAATTCCTTATTAAAAAATCCTGCAGCAAGAACAGTAATGCCACCAATTTTATGTCAAAAAAAGAATTGGATGGAAAATAAACGTATGTTGACTGGGGCCTAATTGGCTTTTGACCAGCCACGCTCTCGATGTTATCAGTGACTCAAGGGTGTCGATGGATTTTTTTTTCCCTCAATGAGGGGAGAGTGGGAGGGGGGAGGTCATAGTGGCAGAAAGCAAAATGATTGTTTTTCTTTTAGTAGAAGCCTTTATGAAATGAGAGAGGAATTTCAAAGGTCTCTCTAATTGCAAGTTAATGTGCTGTGATTTATGTGGCTTCGATTCCGGCAGGAAGGATGATTGCAGGCACTCAGGAAGCAAAATGGGCATGCGATTCTTACTGCCGCATCGAACAAGCAGTTTAAAACATGTGTGAATATTATTCACTAAGATTTGCTGAAGGGAATAAAATCAGAATGCAAATACAGCGCGCCGCCTGCAGGATTGCGTGGCTATACTGTATCAAGGTACCATGGCAAGATTCCATTAGAGACCTCTAATTTGATGGTAATATTTTCAGCTGGAGGGAATAAATGTCAGCTTACATGCAGAAAAAACCCTCCGATTTTTTAATGTCATGGGTTCATTTTAGGAACACAACAGCAGAGTTTAAATGTGTTAAATGTGTCTAAGTGACCCTAGAACTAAATTAAGATGATGACCTGGAAAAGAAATTATGCAATCCCTCAGCTCGAACAAGATTGTTTTTCCTTTGCATTTAGATTCATCATTAACACACTCAAAAGGATGTATTTAATATTGATGGAACTAAACAACATATTTGGCCTGTGGTGAAAAAGAATGCAAATTCGCAATGTGGAAATCTAAGATCATTCATTTTATATTGAGATGTACAGGCGAGTGAAGAAAAGGGGACTTTGGTTCAGTTTATCTGATCACAAATTGCTCCGTTAAGGGTACAGCAACTTGTCACCTGTGAGCAAGGAAATAACTGGGAAATAAAAGGGATTTAAGCAGACAAATTGATTGGAGAAGTCCAGCATACGTCAACATAAAACTGGAACAAATACATGGGCATGGATGAATGTGTGAATGTCAATTTTGTGCCAACTTTAAGTAATAAACCTATCAGTCAAATCTCAGGCAGTATACGGAAGATTTTACCATGTTGACGAAATGATGCTTGCTAAAAAATCCCTTTTCTTGACCATGAATCTCACCTTGTCTTTGCCTAGCTGCATTGCGGTTGCAACAGTGTTCCCATGGCTACAACTAGGTCACTTTAGGTTTAAAAGGCTCCCAAAATGGCAAATCAACTCTTCCGTGACCCTGTCAAGGGTACTTCGCTTCGATTCCTCTTCAGATGAAGCTGAAACAAATACTTCTCTGTCTGACAGAGAGGAGGTCATGATGTTTCACTTCTACATCAAGCCATGTAAGATTGAGTGTGCTAGGCTTGAGGGGAGGTCAGGAAGCACTTCCTTCAGCTAGACTTCGGCAGCTACGCACAAGCTATCTTGTTTGAGAGAAAAAATGAAAATGCTGTAGTTGTGTCTGTCAGCGTTTTTGTTTTCTGGCATTGTGTGCTGACGGAGATAAACAAGAGATAAATAAAATGGAGGAAAGGAAGAGTGAAGTATCAGCGATAGTTTTGATGTACCTATTGATTCTGGCTGTTGGACACAAACCTTCATCTCCCTCTTGTGCGCGGATGTGCTTGATGTCAGCACACCTCTTCGTCTTTTTTGTAAACACTACCTTTGCCGAACTCAGCAACAGAGGGCCAGTATCTATAGGGGTGAATTTACTAAAGTTGTAATTAAATGCAAATCCTGTTTCCATTAAATTACCAAACAACCTGGAAAACTTCTTATTTACTAATGAACCATAATCCAGTTTTAACCAGGCGCTGAATTCACTGAAGTGATGCTGTGGTGCCATGAGTATTTAAATTAAGTCATTAAGACTGTTTGGACAGTAATTGTTTCTCATGGTGATGTCTGTCGAATACATTTTGCATGTCTCCACTATGATAAAACTGGTGTTTTTTCTTCTTCTAGGGATAGTTCACCAAGGAACTTTTAGCTTTCAGTCACTCTACTTCCATATTTAACTTTTTTTGTGAAACAAATGATACTGAACAATTGAAGAATGACAGTAAATTATGTGACAGTATTGTGTTGTTTGGACCCCATTGACTGTCATTGTATGGACAAAAAAAGTTTAAACATTCTTCAAAACATCTCCCTTGGTGAGCCACAGAAAAATTCAGGTTCAAAATGATATGAAGGGGAGTAAGAAATGCTGAGAGGAACTTGGCAGAGACCGAGAAAAGGTGCGTAAAGATAGACATAGATGACTGGTGAAAGTTAAATATAGAAGTGGAGCAACATAAAATGCCCAAGACATAAAAATGTAATAACGAATACATCCAAACTGTAAATTAACCATATAAATATATCCGTCTTTTACGGTTTTGCTCTCAATCCTCTAGAGGGTTTGCAGAGAGCAGACATATCTTTGCTCATGAATCAGTCAAAGTTTGTTCTCTGACATCACTGAAGGAGGCCTGTGGGAATTGACTGATACTGGTATGGTGTGCATGTACTGTATATGTCACGACACCAGTTATTCACTCAGTTCAGTTTGCAGTCTAGCAGTGCCATTCTGCAAATGAAGCTTGATGCTGTCAGCCAGCATGCATTTGGACAAATCATTTATGTTACTACATTAGTATTGAACTGGCTCTTCACTTCAAAAAGGGCTTTAATGCTCTAACGTCTCTTAGAAAGAGAGAGAGAGAGAGAGTACAGGTAAAAATGTCTGCAGTTATTGTTAATGCAAAATATCTCTCAAGTACACGCATTTTAAAATGAAAAAGACTCATTTTGCCATATTAGCTCTGTAGATAAAATTATAGAAGTACTAATTTGACTTTCCTCGCTCTCACACGATATTTTCATCCGCCATTAATTAGAGACTCAATTTTCCAAACGTCACAATTAACATCACCGAGACTCCGGCACTCAAAACTGCTGTGCCCGATTCAATTATGCCTGTTTTGCGCAAGTGATGTGAATGCTAATTAATCAGTTAATATTCCGTAAGACCTGTTTGGATTTAAAGCTCACCCAGCCACAACATCAGTATGCTGGATGGATGCTGTGTTATACACTTTTCTGCGACTGGGTCCTGTCATTGTTGCCAACTCGCAGTAATAACGCAAGTCAACTAATTGATAAAATATCGTGGATGTCTCTAGATGTTTGTTAGATGAGGCAATGACAGGCCCTTATATACAAAATGGTGGAAGCTTGGTTCAGAGACCTGAGCCTCTCCTGTGACCATATCTAATTAAACGAGTCAAAAGTGAGTGTCAAGTATTTGTGTGTGTATTTAGGGGCCTGTGTGCAATTTTGGCTTTGGATCGATAAGTTAGACAGGGCTTTAAAACATAGTTCTCCCAATGGAGGCTTATGTTATGGAGCAAGTCATGATTTACCTTTCAGACTAACTGCCTCCTCACTTCTCTGCCACATCAACGGCCTCCTCTGTTTTCATAGCTTAGACATGGAATAGCCTCACAGATTTGCAACAGCAAAAAACATGTCACTGTAGTTAGGACTCTGTGGTGAGCTGGATGAAAAATGAATCATCCTCTTCTGCCTTTTACTGTGTTATTTCTTACTCCTTGGGGAACATTTTAGCGCTGTACTTAATCTAGGAGACGCTGTGGTGTCTAGGAGAGGGTAGAGGGGTTAAACAGAAGCATTGTGTCCATTTTAACTGAAGGGGCTCCAGGCCACAAGGTTTTTATTTGAGCCAAGTGGAATCAATTTGTACATGAAGTGCAATTATTGAAAATAAATACTTAAGCACTGCAGCATAGATCACCTGCTGTATCTTTGGTAAATAATTTGAAAATTATTACAACACACAATTATGTTATCACCTACTCATCCTCACATTTCTCACATCTTGTATTACATATTTTACCAGAAGAGTGCATATGGGAATTCTCAAAACATTGACAAGGATGTATACAATCAATCAAAATGTTGAGGTCAGTATTTTTTGGTATATCGTTAATCATATAATATGTAATATAATAGTACTTATATATAATAAATATATAATATTATAATATTACCAGCCACGCCCTCCCCACCAGACTCCCACGCTCCTCCCACTCGTTCACAGTCCCCGGAATACTGAGCACCTGTACCTGATCACAACTATATCACTGGCACTCACGCAGTCATCATTGTCTGGTCTCAGCTACGCTACCCAGGCTCTCCATGTGGTATCAACGCTACGCTACGCATCTTCCTCAAGTCCTATGCTGCAAGTGCTTCAGTACTCCTTGTCCAAGTTCTCTGTGTTCAGCCCTCAGCTAAGCTACCAATCAACCACCCATTGCACCAGTTCACTCGTCACTGTTTTTGTGCCTTGTTCTATAATAAACATCCTGTGTCTTACCTCTGCTTCCCGTGATTTATCGTGACAGAAGACCAGACCAAGAGATGGGCCGAAGCAGTGATGGAGGATCCATCATCACCAGCACCGCATTCCATCACTGATCTCGCCCACGCCATAATCCACGTGCTTCAACAAAGCACTTCCTCGCCATCTGCCTCTGCCAGTCCTGTGGCCCGACCAGTGCCCTTTTCAGGTGAGGCGGCAGAATGCAGCGGATTTCTTTTGCAATGTTCCCTGAACTTTGAAATGCAGGCCCATCAGTTCCCCACTGATCGTTCCAAGATCGAATTCATTGTGTCCCATCTCACTGGTAAAGCCCTACTCTGGGCTACAGCCATCATGAATACCCAGTTACAGAGTCTATTGAGGCCTTCACCCAGCATTTCCGCGACGTGTTCAGTCAAGCTTCCACAACCCTCCACCATCAAGGTGCAGAGATGCAGAGATTCAGAGATTCCTCGGTTTCGCAAACTTCTATCGAAGATTCTTCCACAAGTTCACCATAGCGCACCCCTCACAGCACTGCTCCAGAAAGGGCCCAAGTCTCTGTCCTGGACTCCAGAAGCTACAAAGGCCTTTCAAGATCTCAAAACCGCCTTTTGCACGGCTCCTACCCTCGCCCATTCAGATCCTGAACTCCCATTTATTGTAGAAGTTGACGCCTCCAGGTCGGGGTAGGAGCTGTGCTATCGCAGCGGCAGGGTGAGCCTCCCCGACTCCATCCATACGCCTATTACTCCAAGAAGCTAACCCCGGCGGAGCGTAATTATGACATCGGCAATCGTGAGTTGCTGGTCATCAACCTGGCCCTGGAAGAATGGAGGCGTTGGCTGGAGGGAGCAACCCATCCATTTCAAGTCATCACAGACCACCACAATCTCGAATACCTCAGAGCGGCCAAAAGACTCAATCCACGGCAAGCCCGGTGGGCCCTCTTCTTTACTTGATTCCATTTCACAGTAACCTACCGCCCTGGTCACAAGAACTACAAGGCTGACGCGCTGTCCCGTCAGTGTTCCCCCGAGAACCTCTCTACCACCCCGGAACCCATTCTCCCTCCAGCCATCATTGTCAGTCCCATCCAGTGGAGCATCGACCAACTTATTGAACAAGCAACTCACGAAGAACCTGCCCACCTACATCTACATTCCATCAAACCTTCGCCTGCCCCTCAGGCTCACACCTCTCTGGGCTTTGGACACCCAGGCAGCCAGCGGACCCTCTCGCTTCTCCAAGATCGATATTGGTGGCCCAGTATGGCTCAGGACGCCACTCGGTATGTCAAGGGTTGCTCAGTCTGTGCCACCACCAAAACACCTCGCCATCTTCCCGAGGGCAAACTCGTCCCCTTGCCAGTTCCACAACGCCCCTGGTCACACCTAGGAGTCGACTTCCTGACCGATCTGCCACCCTTGGACGGTAACACCTGTATATTGGTTGTGGTAGATCGGTTTTCCAAAGGCTGTAAGCTAATCCCCCTGAAAGGCCTGCCCACGGCTCTGGAGACTGCGGAGGCCCTATTCCATCACGCGTTTCATCACTTCGGCCTCCCAGAAGACATCATCTCAGACCGTGGGCCACAGTTCATCTCCCTGGTGTAGAAAGCGTTCTTTGATCTCCTAGGTGTGTCCGTCAGTCTCAGCTCCGGCTACCACCCCCAGACCAATGGCCAGACTGAGCGAAAGATCCAGGAGATTGGGATGTACCTCCGAGCCTACTGTGGTCGCCAACAGGACAGCTGGAACCGCTTCCTTCCATGGGCTGAATACGCTCAGAACTCCCTTCGCAAGACACCACTCACTTCACACCCTTTCAATGCACACTTGGTTACCAACCCCCTTTGTTTCCCTGGACAGGAGAGCCCATGGATGTTCCAGCTGTCCATCACTGGTTCCAAGAGAGCGAGAGGGTATGGGACTCAGCACACGTCCAACTACAGCAGGCAGTCCGTAGGCAGAAGATCCAGGCTGACCGACGCAGAGGACCTACTCCCAGGTACACCCCGGGCCAACTCGTCTGGCTGTCCACCAGAGACATCTGCCCACGGCTGCCTAGCCGCAAGCTGAGTCCCCGCTATATTGGTCCATTCAAGGTCGAGAGGCAGATCAACGACGTCACCTACAGACATCGACTCCTTGCACAGTACCGTACATCACCATCCTTTCACGTATCCCTACTAAAGCCATACACTAACCCTCTCCTGCCTTCCTCCACAGAGTCTGGTGCGGCTGCAGTACCTCCACCTCCGGTGGACCCGGCGGTCCAGAACATCTACAGGGTCACCTCCATCCTCGACTCCCGACGGCGAGGCGGTTCTCTTCAATATCTGGTGGATTGGGAAGGATTTGGCCCCGAGGAACGCTCTTGGGTGGTACGTGACGACATCCTGGATCCCGCTCTCCTGGAAGAGTTCCATGCCGCCCATCCAAGTCGTTCAGCGCCTCGGGGCCGAGGCCGTCCTTGTCGTCTGCCGCGGCCCTCAGGAGCTGCCCGTGACGACGGGGGGTACTGTTACGGATCCAGCCACGCCCTCCGCACCAGACTCTCACGCTCCTCCCACTCATTCACAGTCCCCGGAATTCTGAGCACCTGATCACAATTATCTACAGCATTATATCACTGGCACTCACGCAGTCATCATTGTCTGGTCTCAGCTACGCTACCCAGGCTCTCCATGTGGTATCAACGCTACGCATCTTCCTCAAGTCCTATGCTGCAAGTGCTTCAGTACTCCTTGTCCAAGTTCTCTGTGTTCCGCCCTCAGCTAAGCTACCAATCAACCACTCATTGCACCAGTTCACTCGTCACTGTTTTTGTACCTTGTTCTATAATAATCATCCTGCTTCCTTCTGATTTATCGTGACAATAATTATGTAATGGATATAATATTTCATCTGTGTGTCCATGTGTTAGCATTAGGGGCTCGAGCTCCTGCCCTTTTTTGAAATCAAGTGCCCCTCTTGACAATTATCAACAATAATGTTGTGGTTAATAAAATAGAATTTGAATTATAATTAACATGTCAATGTGTACGAAGCAGTAGTAAAGCACTCAAATGTCAGAAACTTGCAGTCTGTTTTTTTACATAAATAAAAAACAAATAGAAATAAAACGATGCAAATCTGAAAAAAATTGACATTAAAAAGTGTCAAAATAACAAGTTATTATAAAGCAACACTGTCCAACAGCAGCATCCGCAGGTGAAGTTAAAGAGCCCATTACCTTTGAACAGACTCACAAAAGAATAGGGGAAAGTCACGTGAGAGGAGGCAATGCGTCCATGGCGCTATGATTGGATATGATCGGTTATGACTGGATATGATCACGCCTCTTAATTTCAAATAGGCCTGATTGAGCTCTCTACACTCTAAAAAAAATTATGCTATATAGCACTAAAAGTGGTTCTTTGGCTCGTAATCATAGGGGAACCATTTTTAGTGCTACAAAGAACCATTATGAGGTGCCATATAGCAGCATCTCAAATGATAAATTGGAAACATGTATTGTCCATGCAACAAAAATTTATCCTCACAAATAAAATAAAACAAATCACTCTTAAATTACTACAAACATCTACCCTGTAAAAACATTTCTTACAAAAAATATGGATGTCTATTTTGACAGTAAATATTCCTTCTGTCAGAATGACACAAACTTTTCTTCATTTTTTTATCTTATTCTTCTCAGCTAGAGAGATTTATTTTTCAAAGTTAGTTTGTTTTTCAAAGAGGATCCAAATGCCTGCTTTATAATAAACCTAATTCATATGTATATTTATATTCATAAATGGAAATTTGAGTTTTAAACCTATATATGTATTTGCACATCTCATACACATCTATTTGATGTGCGTTTACATCTGGAAGACATATTTTTTTGTATTTAATCATCTGCAATACGTCTCTCGGACGTTTCCTGTCAGATGTTAAATAGACATTTGCATGTAAAAATGACATCGTAAAGATGTCTCTAATATGTTTGTTCACAGCAGATGCTTTACTAATGAATCCTCTTTAACAGATGCATGTGTGCCATCTGGGTATACACACACACACACACACACACACACAATAGTTGGCTGTCTGGTTCTTGAATCTGATTGGCCGAGTGTCTTTTCCAGCTGTGCGATATGACAACTCAGCACTGAGAGTGCTGGAACACCTCAAATATGCGACTTATATATAAACATAACAATTTCGTTAGATGTTTTCAGAGATTCAGCACTCATGTACCTGCAGAGAACAGAGCTATCTCTGCCAACCCTTATGGAATTTGCCTCTGGCAAATATTGTTTAAACATGAGGTATAATTCATTTTCTGCATATAAAATGGGCAATTATTTGTCTTAATCATCTATTACATTTTCCATTGCAAATTGATTTCGCTAAGAGCATAATTTCATAACTTTATTTTTGTTCAACTTAAATCTTGTAAGCTGCTGTAAAGGTGCTTTGACTGAACTGTTTGCTTATGTTTATTTTCTGATCAGTAAGTCATATTTTATATAAGTTACATGCAGTATTTGGTATTGAGAAAGGGTGTGTTTGGGATGGTGATTTCAACTGCAGTTAAAGTTAGATGCATTATTACACCAATAGATGGCAGCAAATACTGTCTTTATGAGTGAGTCAGTCACAAATACTTTTATGTTTTCCTTTAAACAACTTAATACTCAACTTACAATTGCACTGACTAGCGTTGTCATGGAAAATCCCCTTGGCCGTTAAAAGGACAAAGACATAATTTTCCTCAGCAGACATTCAAACTGATTTTGTCATTTTGAATATAAGATTGATCAGAAGAATATCAGCTAGATGCATGTACTTGCTTAATTAGTCTCTCATAATGTTTTACTAATAAAATAAACTTAAATGGCGTGACTTAAACTCTCAAGTTGAGATTTGAACCAATGCGGAATGAAGTAGTTCTGCTAAAAAGGTTTTTAAAGACACTTAAAGATAAATTTAAATACGTTTTGTTGTTTCTTATTTACACACTTGTCCCATCGAACTGTAGTATTAATGCAATATCAAATATGATGATTCCCTTAGGAGTGACCTCCTTTCTAAAATATAAAAGCAGTTATGTACTTACTCTCTTATATGAGCAGCATCTGTGCAATATGGTTGTATATCAGAACTGCTGTGATTTTGTCAAGGGCTGAAAAAAAGAAGGTCACTCCTAAGGGAATCATCATATTTGAGGCTCTAGGCATCAGAAAATGTGAAAACCTCTGCTATAGAGAAAGTGTTGTTTTTTATTACTTTGTTATTTTCTCATGTCTGATCTTGCCTAAGGTGTCGAGTGAGCCTGGACTGCCACTGATGCCTCTTCAAAAAATAGCTGCATGACACCTCTGGCTTTACATCTGTGGTTGCAAAACTGTGAGTACACACTTAATGTTCTGTGATCTTGCATGACCTTTAATGCCCTATTACTCTTGAATACTTAAATTGGCCTGAAATGTTACATTGCTATTTTCATTCCACATGAATGGGTGTGTGTTCAGCTCTTTCTGTTGTTCTCTTTTTCTCACTCTCTTTATCTAATTATAAATCACTGAATGAAGACAGAGTAGAGCTGAAGGTGTTTTGAAGCACTGCACTCTCATTGGTGATTTAGCCCTGGTAATTAGAGACCTTGACTATCTTTCTCTTTCTCTCCCTCTCCCTGTCCCTCTGAATGTCCCTCCCTCTTTTTCTCTCTCTCTCTTCCCACCATGCTAGCTAGATTAAACTCAGGGGAATGACCTGCCCCAGATTTTACGCTGCATTGAACTCTTAACAAATTAGAGATGGGTTATCCATGGACAGCTTAATTGCAAGGAGCATATGGTGTATTAACTCATGATCAAGATTAAATTATACATTTCCGAGCACAGATTTGTTCTTTTCGTACTCCACAGCTGCCCATGCCTCCCTCCTCCTCTATTTCTGACATGAGATGAGGTCAGAAAATCTGTACGTTGTGAAATAATATGTGATTTACAATATTGTGATAATTTATGTGATGAACACAACCTGGTTGATGAATGTCTTTGACAAGTTTACTCATTAAATCAGAAACTACACTGTAAGGGTTTAACAGCTTCAAACAAACCAAACATTATAGATGTTTCGAGGTAAATTTACAAAACTGTTTCCCTGCCAAAACTGCATCTTATTCACCAACCAGATTAACCAGACACTAAATATTGTTTAATATTTTCTCCACATAATTTATTGTCTATGTAAATTAGCCACATAGTAAATGATTTGTTTAATTCACAGAAGTTTGCTGTATGCTTGACCTGTGGAAAGTGGAAATGTATAAATTATGTAAAATGTTTCTGTAGCCCATCTGGCATTATGCAACACAAAGTTTGTAACCACAGTTATAAAATGTGTTCCTTCAAATCGCTGTAAGACAGTTTGGATGAAAATGTCTGCCAAATACAGTACAGGCACCAAATCAATGCTCAAATTCACAAATGCCGCAATACTTTCTTAGTGAACTCTCAGGAGTCCTCTTCTGCTACAGGAAGCAAAGCATTGGATATATTGTTGACAGTGATGACGATATATTTCTATGGTGATATGTTTTTCTTTTGTACTTGTACAATAAAAATCAGTTTTTGTTTATATAGAGCTAAAGTGTAAAGATTTAGTTCACAAATAACCAGAAACATATCATGTGTCAAGTTTGACTTCCTTTTGTTTCTGTGATGCTTTATAAAAATATACTGTGTAACTGGGATTATATGCAAATCTTCTTTATTTTTCTAAATGAAAAACATGTTGAAAGGGGTAAAATTGTATGATATTCGTAACACCATTGCTTTGTACACATCAAAACTCCTTTGCCAAGGCCTGCGGTATTTTGCAAACAGTGAGAAAAAAAATCATATTTCTTTTTTGTTTTTTGTTGCCTGGTAAACTGATAAAAAGACAGCATCCTGTCATGTTTCTTTACACCATCACAAAGTCTCATAATATGTGTTCACAATTTAAAACTGATGTTCAGAAATGGCTCCGAACTTCAGGTTAAACTGTTTACAGAAAAAGCGTGACAATGCTATGATAAGCTGCAGCACAGAAAGAGATAAAAAAGGCTACAGACAGAAAGATTGTACTGATGTTTTTCATTTAATTAAATGTGAGTGAAAGGTAGATGATGAGAGAAAGTTCACATCAGATACTGAGACAAGGTAATATCACACGCATCTGAGATGTGTTGCACCGATTCAGTAAACATCTCAAATGTCTTTCTTTCACATGTGATTGAGAGTTTCACAGATTGAGGTTTTTACTCTTGTTTGTCCTTGCATATGTCCACTTTGAGTGAAGGGGACTAAACCTTTTTCAGACAATTGACCAAGTCAAACTTGAACTTTCTCCCCTCTTTTGTTTTGATTGTATTTTTAGAATAATTTGTATTCTATTTTTGTCTATTTTGACTATGTTAAATAACTGATATCAGTTTAGTTTCTCAGAAGATGTTAATGCTATTTTATATATATATCCACTTTCTGTTTGACTCAGATGGGTGTTCGTGTATCTCTGTCTAGAACACATACACACACACACACACACACACACACACATATATATATATATATATATATAGTGTGGAATTTTCGGTGTCATAATGATTGCTATTGATTAGTGTTATTTAATTCAATTTGAAAACATAAAGGAGGGATGAAGGTTTTTTTCATTTATGTGACATGGTTGACATGGAAATAAAACTATGTGACAAGCAAACAAACTATATCACATCTAAAGAGTTTTAACATTTAACATTAACTTTAAACATCTTTCTACATGTATGTACACATGTACTCTAGTGCAAGTGAAGTGACATGTATATAATTCACTCTTCACATAGTGTAAACTCCTGCACATCGGCATCAGTGGAACAAACTGAATTTTATGGTCTTGAACTACAAGTTGACAAGTATCCACAAGAACCTTGAGTTGCCAAGGACTGTTCTGTTGACAGTTGTGCTTATGTCAGACATTGTAAACCGTTAGATTATCTGGACATGATACACTTGGATCTCTTGTGCTGTCTTTCCTGTCTATTCTCTCTTTGACAGGAAGTGGATGTGATTTATGGAAGGTTGCGATGTCTCTCCACTGCTGTTGTGTGGGTGTGGAGAGCTGTCCCACAGATCCCCTCTAGAGAAATCATTTGTTTCAGTCTCTGCTTTCTTGCTGGATTTGGCGTCCATTCCTTTAGGCTTCAATGCACATCATTAGCCCTTTGCTAATTACTAAAGTTCTCTCCTGGATGTGTGCGGGTGTGCATGTAAGCAAGTTCAAGAAGAAACAAAGTTTTATATGTGCATACTAACTAATAATTTATGTGTACTTACAACACTAGTAATATACCAAGTTTGGTTTTGTGAAGTTTTCAATGTGTTGAAAGAAGTAAAATAGGTGTTACATTTTTTTTAAAGGATTCGGTGGTGATTTGGGAGTTAAAAAGAACAATTTATTTGAATTTGAAACCTTTTGTAATATTATAAATGTCTCCACTGTTGTGTCTGATCAGTTCAATGCATCCTTGCTGATTAAATTAATGTATCATAATATATATTTTTTGAATACTGGCCTCAAAAATACTGAAATTTGGCAGTTTTTCATTTTCTTATCAACATTGCTTGTAATATGTACAACTGAACACTAATGAACGCACATCCAGATTTTGCAGCGTTAGCTGCCTACATGTTTTTTTGATCCTTGAACAACATTACTGTCCAAAAATTTAATCCCAATAATAGTCCTTCCCCTAAACGCAACCCCCACCAATATCTTATCCCTAAAAGAGGAGGGAAATGAGAGGTGAATAACACTGATAAATAAGCACCTAACAATGGCTGTAAGCTTAAATTTGACATATACTGTAATCCTTTTCTCAAATCTCATTGGTTGATTAGAATAAATGGTATATATGAATATATATGGAACAAAACTTTTCATACATTTTTAAGACGTTTTTTAAAAGAAGAGAAGGGAAGTTTGAAAAAATAGAACAAAAAATTGGTCTGCTGACAGACCTGACATTTTCACTGTTGTGTTGTTGTGATTACGATGACGACGTATTTGGTGCTGTGCCAAAGAAGCACTCTCCTGTGCCAAAGAGCATCTTTATTTTATGCTAAATGATTTCCAGAAGGGTTCCCGGTGGTCTTGAGGGTATGTAACACCATTGCAACACACTATTCATGTAAATTAAGCTTTCACTCAAGATATCTGTTGTCTGATTAGGTTTTATGTTGTGCAGTCATATAATTTGTAAAAAAAATTGTTTTTTAAAATAATAAGTTGTAAATTAACCCTTAAATGCGTTAATGTTTCACTGATTGTTATTACATATTCAGGTCTTTAGCAACCTAGATCTATGTCATCATTGTCTTTGTTAAAGCTCATTTCCCAGTCCGTTCAGTATATGGCTCATATTCACAAAACTATCATTTTTAACATCTTCAAAATAAATAGTTTGATTGCTGACTCAGGTGATAATGACACTAATATATGATTGCGTTCAGTACTTGCTCTGCAGCCATTTCAGGTTTTGCTGATTACACTTCCTATTCTTTTGTTTTCTGCCTGCGTACCTTTGAGTAAAATGTTACTTCATCATTGTGTATCAGAGATTGCCACCTTTTTGAATAAAGGTGAATTGCAATTATTCAGTCATCAAATATTCAATTATTGTTCTGCAGTAAAAATATACTTACACTGTTACTTACATCCTTTTTAAAGTCCAAAGTATACTCCATCCTTGCACTGTCTGTGTGACTGTTTGTCACCAGGATGGTCCATGTACAACAGTGAAGGGCTTTAAAAGTTTAAAACTAGATGGTGTGCCTGCACTAAAGGTATCTTTCTGCACTTCTGGCCAAAGGAGTATACTTTGAATGGCTTGCACGCTCAACTGTGCGTGAGATGGAGCGGGATGCTGAAAATTAAATAAGTATCCAGGCTTTAAGTTTTAAAAGAAAAGAATATTTTAGTCTTTCTATTTCAAAATGTCATGTTTAATTAAATGTATGTGTTTTTTTTTACATTTCTTTTATAGTTAAATGTGAAATTGACTAGCAATTTCTAAGTACAAGCTATGTCTACACCAATTTTAGTTTCAATGTACATACTTGCTAAAAGTACTCATGGAATATTTCTTTATCTTTCTTTTGACCTTAGCCTGAAAGTAAGGCTAGGATTTTGATTTGGTGCCAAGTGCTTATCAAATATACCTGTGTGTGTGTGAGAGTGAGAAATAGTGGTGTTTCATTTCAGAGGATAAAGAGAAGCAAGGAGAGCTCTTCTGAAAGGAATTGCAAATCATGAGAAGTATGAGGGGAAAGCTTGTGGCTAAATGTCTTGTCAGGCACTTTTTGAAAGTGGTCTCCTCTGCGACTGACCTTCTTTATAAGCAAAGCCAGCAATAAAACAAGGTGACCACAGCAACAAAGTGCCATTCGTTTTCTTATCCTCTCTATTGTCTCTCTCTTGTTTTCTTTTCTTTTCTTCCAATTACACAGCTCTTCTAGTTCAGTGGGTTCAATATTTGATGCAAGAAAACAATAATCGAAAATGTTACCATCTATTGAAAATGTCTCTCTACTATGAAAAAAAGAGGACAGTAATCTTGATTTATGCTACTTCTGTTGCCTTTAGATTTTTATTAATCATATTGGTAAATCCACAATTTTTAACAGACCGTTCCCCATGTCCCTCAGTCTTCCTCCCTCTTGCTTCTTCAGCATGCCCAGATCCAGTGGATCATCAGCTAGTTCCTGTTGCTAGGCAACTCCATCGCAAAGATCCTCCCAGTAGAGTTTAGAAGGTAATAAAACAATGCCCCTAGATAAACAGAAGCCAAGGTCCGGAAAAGGTCCAACGATGGAGGACGACAGTAACAAACTGTAAATAGCTTCTATAACTTCTGCCTCAGTCTATTTTTTTACAGTCGCCAATTAAAAAAAAAAAAATACTGAAAAAAAGAAAGGGGCTTTACTTGGAATGTCATAGTTAATGCACCAACAAATTGAATTTGACTTCAAATGTTCAATTCTGTTCTGTGTGGTTTGACCCTCTTATGCAAGGATTCCAGGACACTGAACAGGTTTTTAAAAGCATTTTTAACCATACATATAAACCAACATTGGGTGAACACGTTTGACTCTATAATTCTGCTTGTCTGTCCTCTTCAGTGTGATTGGCCTTCTGTGAAATCTTCTTTTGACCAGGTATGGTTGTAACACATTTTGCTTCAACATGTGTAAGTCACAAACAAAGTACCCACATTTGTTTACTACAAAAGGCACAAATTCAACACTACCGGGGTAGGCTGTAACACATACTAGGGTAAGTTGGAACAATTAGAAGCAGCCATACCATGCAATTGTCATAATGAGAGATTGTGAAAAACAGAGATAAACGAAACTGGAGACCTTTATTGTAGACAGGGCACGGAAACAGTGAACTGGTGACAAGTGAAGACAACGGGATGACTGAAGTGAATCTTAGCTGAAGTGACTGAACACGGAAATTGTCTAGGAGGTCGTGGAAATGAGGAAGTAGTCTTTGTTCTCAGAGGGAGCGTTCTCGGAGAGAGCAGCAGTGGAAGTAGCGATGCACTGAAAGTCTGTGCTGCATAACTAAGATCAGACACTGTGTGATCGCATTGGCTTGATTGTAAACAGGTGCAGGTGTTCAGTACTCAGGTGACTGGGAACGAGTGGTCGGAGCGTGGGAGTCTGGTGCAGGGGATGTGGCTGAGTCCGGGACAGCAATATATTCCCAAAACAGGTTTGTTGAAACACTCCAAAAGAACAATCCAAAAAATGCCTCTCTTCTGTGACTGACCACAGCTCAAATCCACTTTCTGTTTGACTCAGATGGGTGTTCGTGTATCTCTGTCTAGAACACACACACACACACACACACACACACACACACACACACACACACACACACACACACACACACACACACACACACACACACACACACACACACACACACACACACACACACACACACACACACACACACACACACACACACACACACACACACACACACACACACACACACATACACACACACACACACAAACATATATATATATACACAGTGATCCCTCTATCGCGGTTAATGTGGACCGGAACCCCCCGCGATAGGTAAAAATCTTCGAAGTAGGTTTGGCCCCCACTAGGAATTTACGTATGTGTGTGTGTAGGTACAAGAATGTTTAAAATATGTATATTTATCCTTTAAATATATTATAATTATAAAACCTTAATATTATACATTTACTCTCTCTCATACGATACGTATTATGGTATAATGATAAAATACTGCACTGGTGTAATGAGGCCTTTAAATCAATTCGGGAAGCGCCTCATCGTCAGATATCAGCGCTGGATCGTCAACATTTGCTTCTGAGAGAGACGAAGAGGCTCCCACTCCACTCGTGCTCTCATTCATCGATCTCGCATCGGGAACCAATCACGTGCTTTGTCTGAGTGCCAAGGGTGAGTACAAAGCTTGTGAGAGAGTTTCTCAGAATGAAGAAGCAACGCTGCTTTCTGCAATACGGCGCCAATATGGCAGTATTTTAGAATCTTTATTTTTTTAAACGGCGAGGGATTACTACATATATATATATATATATATATATATATATATATATATATATATATATGTATTACCTTAAACTACAAAATTTATTTGAAGATGAAGACATTTTTTTTTTTTATTTTTTTTTTATTTTTTTTTTTAAAACTTGTTTTCTTTATTTTAAAACTTGTAATCTCTTTGTGAACCTATATGATTTATTAATCAAATTAATTTGTTTCAATTGGATTAATATAGTATTATTAATTCATCTTTTCTCTCAGCAGCCTTCTAATGCTTTCATGGCAGAGAGCAGTGTTTTTCCTGCACTTTAAATGCATTTAAATTCAGTAATTTCATACCGATCTCTTAATCTTCAGCAGTGAGGTGAATTGTTTCAAATCCCTTGTGAGAAGTGAATCGAACTGACAATCTCATTATCTTGTGTGATTGGCTGTTCACTGCACATGCCACACTTTCAGGTGCACATGCAGCAGAGTTAATCATAATCTCTGGATCAAACATTGATAGCAAGCGCAGTGAACCTTCAGAACCTCATTTAAACCGGGTTTTCGTTTGGTTTTGTCAACTCGTAAACACAGAGTCTGTTCAGCTAGCTTTGTGTAATAGTTCACAGCCTGTTGATATAATTGTAAACAATTGCAGTAACACTTTAGAATACTGTTCTGTCCTTACTGAATAACTACACAGGAACAAATTAATAATACAATTATTAATATTAATTAAAAATAACACAACTATTAATGTTCTAGTAAATACTATTAACTAACAAGTAATTACTTAACTAATTAATTAATTAGTTAAAATAGAAATAGAAAATTAATTAAGTAACTAATTAACAAATTAGTAAGCAATACCCCTCAGCTCAGTTTGGTAGTTCCTAAACAGTTAAAAGATAAAAAGTTAAACAGTAACTACAATTTTTTTCATACCTCCCAGAGGACTGCTAAAAACTGCAATATATATGTTTATAATTAATATGTATAATGCATAATGTACAATTAATTATGTAAAGGTAATGGTAACCAACTTGCAATGACTCAAGTATTACCTTCTTCAGAGGGAATTACTAATGATTTGAAAAGACTGATAACTCCCTAATATTGACCTAATATTGACCTAATATTGATTAAGTCATTGTAAGCATTGTGGGTTTTTGTAAGGTTTTGGATAGTAATGATTCAGTGGTACTATATTCTTATAAAAATAAGTTACTAATTATTTGGATGAGAATTCTAAAGTGAAAATCTTGGTAACCCACTAGTAATGACTAAAGTGTTACTAAATCCGTCTGAAAGAATTACTATCCAAAACCTCTCCTGTTTTTGAAATTGAAATAATTTAATACCCAATTCGAAAATTTTGTCTATATGCCATTCTCCTACTCAACATGCAAATCTCTCTTTTCTATTGGGACACTAATACATCTTAGAAGCAGAAAATGTGAGCTTGCATTGAAAGATGATGAATGTGAAATCATCCTAACGCCAGAAAGTGCCCTGAAATTACAAACATGCCAAACGAAATCAAGTGAGAAAGGCAGAGTGTGGTGTTGATGCTGATAATGCATGGGTACGCATGCTAATGATGGGATAAGGTAAATACATCAGTTTGTTCAACTCAGGGTACGGCCGACATCATGTTGCCATTTGCTCTGTTTTGCTGTCAACAAACATCTAGGTTACTATTGTAACCCTCTTTCCCCGAAGGAGGGAAAAGAGACATTACGTCGGAACTACTGATGAATTGGGATCTTGCCCAATCACCTTTGAGTTCAAAGTAAATGAGCCAGTGCACAATGGTTATAGAACTACACGAAGGTTATATAACCTTCCAAATGTATTAGGTGTCGCCCCAGCCTGCAGCTTTACAGATTTCTAACAGAAAGGTACCGTGGGCCAGCACCCAGAAGACAGAGTGCACCCTCACCTCTAGTGGGCACGGATTAGTATGCCAATTAGTAAGACCACGTCATCTACTATCCAGTGGGAAAGACAGCCTTTGCTTTCTGATGTCCTCCATAACAGACAACGAGTTGCTCTGAGGTCCTGAAGCTTGTTGTTGTATGGGATAGAGCGAGGGCTGGGTCTGCCTGCTAAGGGGCTTGCAAGTTCACCACTTTGTCCCTAAAAATAGTTGGGGGAGCCTTTGGCACATATCCAGGCCAGGGTCTCAGGATCATATGAGAGTTGGCCGGTCCGAATTCCAGGAACAATTAGTCAACCGAAAAGGCCTGCAGGTCCCCTACCCTCTTGATGGAAGCCAGTGCAGTTTTGCAAAAAATAAAATAAAAAATGAAATCTGGGTGTTGTTTGATCAAAATAGAATAATATTTTGAAACATATAAAACTAATCAGTTAAAGGGATGTACACAGTTATTTTAAAACAGTCTGAACAGTGTAGCAGTTGGCATGTTATTAAGACTTTAGTCTTGTACCTCAGCTGCCAGTGAGAAATCAAAGTTACATTTGAGGTCATCCAAAAAATGTTTTTAGACCTGAATAGACACAAAGTTTCACCAAAGGTGCATGCCCTAGAGAACAAGATGCTTGAGTAAGGAACCTTGCATGTACAGACTAAAATTAGCTGTTACCTGCCCATTGTTGTGGGGCAGACTGTTCAGTGTTTGACACATTTTTGCAACAAAAAAAAAACAAACAAAAAAAATGCTTCAAGTGCAGGGAACTTTCAAAGTACTGCTGTCAGTGTCAGGAGTTTTTAACAAATTGGTGTGTTATTGTTTATTTCTTTCCTTTAAAATTGATTTGGCAAAGTCATTGATTAACAGATATTTCTTACATTAAAATATCAATATCTTTCTAGAATTATTTTTTTTCTTTTATTTATTTATTTATTTATTTATTTATGTGTGTGTGTGTGCGTGTGTGTGTGTAGAATAAAGACAGACTTGTGGCATTCACTTTGAGAACATTTATTTATTTTACATTTTTTCACTTTTTTAAAGTACATAAATTAACTGCAATGGTAATAGTTGAAAAAAACATGTCAGGTTGACTAAATTAAGTTGGTTTAACAAGACTAAATAGTTTACAGGTAAGTTCCACAATAAAAAAAATATTTAAAATCAAAATTATTTGATCTAATTTATTCAAGAGTTATTATGCTCTTATGTTCCATTTTCCTAAATTGTGTTGAGCGAACACAATTTAAATATATGGAAGTAGGTGTGACAATTAAATTAAGTTAGACAAAATAATTAGTTTTTGAGTGTAGGAGCACTGCCTTGAATGATACGATTTTCAGCCTTCCTAATGCAGCTCTTTACAAAGAGCTGGGGAATACAGATCCACTTCCCAAGGTAGCATATCTCTAAAGCATCTTGAGCAAAGTTGAAACTATTGGTAGCAATGGGTCTACAATCAACTCAGGATTTCAGTACTTTTTGGAAAAGTGGCCCATTGGGATTGAACACAATTAAATTATGTTGAATTGTAATCTGAACCAAAGTCTCCATATTTTCAGATTTACAAAGCTGTAAATGACAGGGCCTTCATTCACAAACCATGAATCCAAAGCCAACACAAAGATGCATAACCTGGTGTAAGGTGTATTGCTCAACATCAAAGATTTCTGGATGCCTGGTTAAGTGATATTTGCTGCCAGAGGGCAGGATGGAGAGGGACACGCATGGTGTGCCACCTCTTGGAATGCTTTTCATCCGTCATGGTGCATGGGAACAGGGAGATGCTCTGTTAATATCGGTCAGGCTCTCTCCCAATGGAGCCTGGCAAGAGCACTTCCTCTGAGTCTGATATTAGCAGCTCTCCTAATTTGTCACTGTGATGAGACGGAGGCTATGTGGAACATTGTGTGGATTGATGTCCTGTTCAAGAATCAGCCTGATGCCAAGACTGATCCAAGCAAGAAATCTGGCTCCAGCTTTAGAGGACTTTATTTTGCACAATATTCAAGTAAGGAATTAAAATGTAGGAATTCAAGTGTAGGAATTAATTTCAATTATGTGGAGCTTTTAACAGCACCACACAATACTTAAAAAACCTCAAGTAGGTTCAAATTAAGACCGAAAAAAAGTGTTCTTTTGATAAGAAAATACAGTGCTAAAATGCAGTCATTTACTAACTATGTGTTTTGGATACTTAATCTAATCATACGTACTACCTAAAATTAAGAACGTTTGGACATTTGAGCACAGAAACTTAACATTTCTGTGATTGCAGTTTATTTTACAGTATGTGCACTTATGTGTACTTAGAGCATTCTTACCTTAGAAAGTCCTGGGAAGAATAAGGCAACTACATAGGTTACGGTTAGGTTCAAGGTTAGTATCTAGGTATTACACAGTTATTGTAATCACTATAAAAAGTCCATAATATATACATGTGGAACACCCATCGGCTATTTTATTTTTTGTCTTTCTTCTGTGGTGTTGAAATGTTTTTATTTAGTTTTACTTAAGCAAAGGGAGGTGGTTTAAGCTTTTGCAAACATTTCAGTGTGTGCAAGCAACATTTAGAAAACGTTAGTGTGGTTGGAGAGCATTTTCAAATTAACGTAGATGTAGCCTTTGTTATCTCAAAGAAGTCAGCACATACTGATGTGTAAAGCAAAGATATTAAATAAAACAAGCCCATATTTTTTAAATGAAAATGTGAAATAAAGCAAGAATGTCTGTGTGCGCTCAGGCAGATTCGTAAAAGCAATGACCTCACTGAAGTCAAGGACTCTGGTCCACCTCCTGGAGTAAGATGGATTCAGCAGCCTAGAATGGGCCCTGGATTATCTCTGCTGAACAGCAGCGGATGAGAAAGAAAGGATACGGGGCTCTCCCGCTTCTCAGGGAGGTTGAAAAATGAGTGAGCAAGATACTATTTCTCCTTTAATTCACGAGGGGTGGCCTGGCTCGGCCTGCGATAAGCCGGCAGTGATCAACTTCCTTTGAGTTTGGACGTGACCGAGTGACCTGCCCCCACCCACGTTGTAACACACGTAAACACGCGCACACAGTTATCGTTCCGCTAGCCAACTTCTCATCCAGCTCCAGCTCCATGCAACCTTAAGCCCTCTGTTTGGAAGCGAACAAGTATGAGATGTGACTACCTCTCTCTGCTGCGTGTTTATTTTGGATAAGAAGTGTTGAAGAAAAGTGGCTGAAGAAGATGAAAGCACACACTCACGCAGCTTGGGCATATGTTCGATGTTATGATTTATGAAATGGAAGCGCTTCATACCCACCTGGACGTGCTGTGAGTTGGATAGAGGTGAAACTTTTTCGCTAACATTGTTAAAAAGCACATTTGTTTTAATTTTTAATGTTTTATTTTTTGGTTTGGCCAATCAGTGTGATTTACTAAAAATGAATGGCACTCACTGAGTGTGAGTTTGCAATTTGAATGTAGTTGACAATTCCCTAGCTTATGGACCATTTCTAAGTTCTTGGTGGCGGATACGCAAAATATTCCCTCCAGGAAAACTTCCAAACACCAAAGTCTTCTCTTTAACCCTTAAATTCATGAACCTTTAAAATGGCAATAACTATTTCACATTATTAATCACACACACACCTGACCTGAATGACATTGACAAGCCAAATGAGTAACCATGACAACAAACAAAACTTAAGGAAGTTGTGTAAACTGAATACAAAGTCCAAATGTGATTATGAGTAAATGATGACTGAAATTCAATTTTGGAGTAAAGTATCCCTGTACTTTAGACACCCAAGGTATCTAACATGTATTTGACATATTTTACCATGATTGTTGGTGGTTTGTTGGAAAAGATTCAAGGTTTGTTGAATTCTGAAATTACATTTTTCTTCTGTAATATTTCCCAAAAATTTTCAACATTTGCAGTCACATTTGCGAAAACCAAGAAAAAGTCTATTGTCAGTAATGATTTATAAAGCACAGTTCACAAAGTAGTCCCTTTTTGAAACAAGCATCTTTCATGTTTCTGCTTGGGAAAAGTCTTTTCACAAAATTCTTATTCAATGGAATGACAGCATTTTCCTAACAATGGTCAATGAGACCTTTACATGCACCTTTTTGCAGTTCAATGGATACCATAGTTTTGGGAAACATATTAAGCTTGGTTGTTTTCCAGAGACCTGAGGAGAGCTGAGATTCTGCTGAGAATACGTTTTTCTTCTTTGTCTTAATTCCTTCCTTATCTTAATCAGGATTAACAGACACACACAAAAATCACTTCCCTATTAGCTCAAAATACAAACTTCCTAATTAGTTTGCAATAACTTATTTATCTCACTTTATTGCACAAGATAATTGTTCATCTTGACAACTATATATGCGATCCATCACAGCAAATAACCCTATAATTGCATTATTCCAATGTGAGAGGGAAACTAATTTGCCAGAAAAAAAACTAAATCCGACAAAATCAACCCTTTTTAAAAACATATATACAGCTCGAGTTCGTAAAAAAAGAAAAAGAAAAATTTAGATCGGGCTTCAGCTAGTTTCAGCTGTGTCACAAAACTAAAACAATTAACGGCCTAACCAATCTGTTTGTGGCATTATTTGTCTCTGTGAATTAACCCTAACAAGATCATAAATGTCTACCTTAATAATGTAACAATGAGTTGTCAGAAGACTGTCTATGATTCAGTTATACTGTTGTATTTTCTCGGCTGAGGGGTTGTGTTTCTTTGGAGGTGGGGTGCGAGGGGGATTTGAAAGGTGCATAAATAAGAATCAGTTTCCAAGACAGCTGCAGTATTCAAATTTAGTACAGAGAAAATCAGCTTCTTTTTATACAACATCAGACTGAAATGACAGTTACACTTTATTTTAAAGGGGTCATGAATTGAGAAATCAAATTTTCCCTTCAAGGGAACTCGCGCTGCATCAAAATGCTAGGGGAAAATGCCTTAGAGTGAATTTGAGTCTCATGAAATTGTCCCATGAAGCACTGTGAAACGGTCAAAGTGAATGTTGCTGGCAGTGTTTAAAAATATATTTGTGTGTTTAAAAGATCCTAAGCTAGTTTTAAAGGAACATATTAGAGACAAAAACATTAAAATGCTGCACACACAGTCTTTGTGTTGTTTGTTTGACAGCAGAGCAAAAGCACTCCTACCTGGTGTTTTTAAAAAACAAATGCTGCCCAGGCTTGTGATCTTCAGGTTTATATCCTGCTCTTGCCGAGGCACAGCAGTTTCACCCTGGAGTTCACAAATAGTCCTATCAGAGGGTTTGGAGATGGGCCTGACCTTATCTCTGCCCTCACCTGGTAGGTCCAACATCCTCTCCGGGGATATGGATGCATGCGCTGCGGTTACTTCCACCCCGGTAGAGGTACTGGTGTTGCAGTTATCCAACTCTGAGGAGCTGGATATTGTTAGCATTGAGGCTGGAGATGAGATGAAGACTCGGCACTTCAATCGCGACTCAAGTATGTTCAGGCCTCCTTCTTTCGTTCCTCACACTGAGGTTTTCAGGTCAATAAAATAAAATAAGTCATGGCTATGGGACACTGAAAAATGGAGGAGGCAGTAGATAACTACCTTACTCCACTATCTTTATCGGCAAAATCTTTTTTGGTCCCGAAGTTATAAGCTGCGAGCCAGCCACATGCCAGGCCACTCAAAACTATCCAGGGGGTCCGTCCCTGAGGGGCAATCCACTCTCACAATCAAGCTCACAAGGCTGTGCCTATGGGTCACGTGAATGAATCCTGGTTTCTCTCACTGGGCAGTTCCGACGGGATATGGTTTACACGGATCTCTGTGCCATCCCTGGTATAGCACAGATTTGAGGCAGGGTTTCCCAGATGCTGCCCATGCATCTGGTTTCCCTGGGGAGGTTACCCCCTTCTTCGACTGCGAAGAAGAGTGTGCTTCATACTCTCGTAAGGACCACCTTCTTTGGCGCTGTGTGAGATTCTGTGTTGCTGTCAGCCCAGCTTTCCCCCGTGCTCATCGACATCATCCTCATCCACTCTTCAAGAATTTCTCCCAGACTGTCATTGTCATGATTTGGACTGCGCATGTGCACGATTTATAGCGATATCATGTGGTGTATAGTGACAGATATTATGGATGAAAATGAAGAAACCGTTGTTCTATAATTTCCTTTTTTTTATCCAATTACATACAACTACAATGCAAACATTACAAGGCAAATATAAGGTATTGTAATACAATTAAATCTAAAATATTAAATCTAAACTAACACAGTCTTATTTACACAGCATGTTTCCCATATGGGGTATAACAAATGTAAGCCATTTAGTTATTGAATTTAATTTATTGAAACAATTTATGCCACATATTAAACTTGATATATTTTACCAGAAAGTGTATTTGTATTAAGAGAAAAGTAAAGAACCATTTCCCGTACAGATCAAGTACTGAAAGTGACTGTTGATTCGATCCGTAACATCTCCCATAATTTGTTTCAATTTCGGTTTCAAACATGCATGATTTTTCCGGCATGGATTGAGTAGTCACATGCTTCACAAGACAATCACGCTAAAGCATTCCCCTAGCATTTCGACGCAGCGTGAGTTCCCTGAATAGGGAACTTTTATATCTACACCATTGCCTCTTTACCCCATCCACCGATTTTCACAAGTCATGTAAAAAAAAGATTACTCCAGAAATAAAAGGATTTTTGGAGATGCCTCTGAGGATTACTACACGTGTTGCAGCGCAAAATTGTGAGAAAACAGACTATGTGATTCTAACATTAAGAACGTTTAACTACCAAATCACGTCAAAAAGACACTGCTCATTTGTTTGCATAATTTTAATGCAGATTCTATTTCAGATAAGATGCTGTTTGGCACAAGCTTTTCAGAAAGACAAAGTAAAATACGATGCAGTGATGAATAAATTGTATTCGACAGCAAATTCGCAAAACGCAAGTGTGAGTAATAGTGTTTTTACCATGTTTAACTCCTGTTTTGTCTGTCGCAGATCATTTGATATGTACTGAGTATTTATACCGTAGTGCCGCAGGCAAACTCTGAACAGCTTTGGCATTCACTGGGTTAATGCAATGGATTCTCAGATGTGGAAGAAAGCACGTAGAGAACGTTGCTTTTGGTTTTTTTTTTCTCGATCTAAGCCATTCACTGTAATCTTAAATAAAAGCTTCAGTGAGTGAGATCTTCTGTTTTGTCATCAGTAAGACATCAGAAGAAGAAATCAGAAGCTTTAGAAAAGAATTCCACTCGTGTAATTGCAGGGATGTTAAAAATAATTTGAATATATCAAAACTATTGTCCAATCATAACAGTGGTCATATAGTTCAAAGTCTTGAATGTGGAATGCAATGCGATTATCTTGAAAGAGATAATCAAATCCAGGATGGGAAAATTTATTTTTTAATGTAAAAATCTTGATGATATTATAAGTGGACGTCAGAGAACATTATCAAAATAAATGCAGTTCATAACCCCTTTAAGATTTCCTTGTTACAGTATGATTATAGATCTGCATTATATATCATACATTATAGTTCAAGTACTGAATTAATCAAACTGTACTTACTATAGAATTAATTGATTGGTTTGGGGTAAGCTGTATGTAAGTATGCATAATTTATAGTTATTACTATAGTAACTATGTTTCACGTCTAGCACTGTAAATCTTACCAAACTGATTGCCTTTAATCTGAACTGCGATAATCTGAATCACTTGAGTCCACTGAACTCTTCAAATGACAGATGAAAAAATATAGTTCTGGACCACACACAAAAAAACAAAAAAACAAAAATAAAAACCACAACAAAACGTTAGACCCATTTTTCTTTATAAAAAATGCCCAAACCTATTGAATGCCTTTCTTCTTTTCAGCTCGAGCCGACTGTCTGGTGGAAAGCACTGCGAGAAGCTGTTTTGATTGTAGTTGACTTTCAGTTCTAATATTTATTTTAGCTTAATTTCAGTCCACAGTCACTTCCAACTGTAAACGCAAATAACATATAGTTGCGAGCAGCTATTATCAGGGTTCAAGTGCTGTAGGGGTCTGGTCTGACCTGAAATGTAGGGCTGCCCACACAGTTTCACAATCTTTGTTAAATTTTTATACTGTTCAAACTTTATATATTCTATTGTTTAGCCATGATAGAAAACTTTCTACAGTTTAACTTAAAAAAAACAACAACATAATTTAGTTTGTTTATTAATCAATTTTCCTCGTGGAGACTGCTGGCTGGTCTCCACGATGCCGGTGATCACAGGTTTTAATATCCTTTTGGGGAGTAAACACACATATACAAGTTTTTTGAGGCTAAGTTGAATGAATGAGATCAGAATGAGCTCAGAATGAGGAGATCTGATATGAAGAACATATAACTTGAAGTGTCGGTGTGAAACTTTGCATATGCTATTTTTACGCTTGTATTTGAAGATGCACTAAAGTCCTAATAGATAGATTTGTTCCATTTGTAAATTTTCAGATATTACACTAAAAGTTTAACCCCAGCCATTAAACTGCTATCTATTCCTCTAAAAAGCTTGTTTTGAAAGTATTCCTTGACATTTCAAACTTTTAAAGTTTGGTGTCATTCCTCCAGTTCAAGTTCAATTCTTTTCTTTTTACTTTTTTCTTTCTCTAGACTTATTGTTTAGTCTGGGGCCATGGCAGTTGCTTTCAGGCATTATAATGTCCAGGAGCTGCTAAAAATGCTATAATTTTAGGGAACAGCACCAGCTTTGTGTGCAACTAAGGAGTCATCTTCTCTAATCACTTTGACATTTCACATTCCACATTTGTTGCGCAGGGTTTTTCAACACTTTGAAGGTCACTACTAAATAATCTTAAAGTGTGCAAATTGGACTGTCCCTTCCTCTGATTTTAAAGCCTTGGAAAATTGACCCTTAAGTGTCTGTTGGCTTTTTATTGTTCTCTTTTGGTTTGCGAGGACTATGAAAGGATACTACTGATTCTTGAACATCTCATACAGTCGTAAGGAAGGCCTATATGTGCCTTCATATATCACTTGTTATGTGCAGTAGCTACTGACCCTAGCCAGAACCCCGTGAAGTACTCAGAAGCTGTTTACATGTGCAAAGCTTCATGCCCTTGGCTTGGATTTAATAGCAAAGTTTTACACTTACCTAGGACTTGTGGTTGGACTAAACTTTTGGATGTATGGCCCCAATATTGTTCAGTGTAGTTCAGACAGCCATCATTTCAGTAATGCCACTGACTGGGCCATGTGTGCTTGAATATTTCATTGTAGACAGATGAATTTCTAATCTTAGCTCCAAGCTGCAGCATTTTGTCACAGATCCATTTCCTGTCTGTCTGGTGCTTTTTCCATTCGCACATAAAAAACCATACGCATAAACATAGAGAAGCTCACAAAAAGAATAGCTTATACTTGATTACATTTTATGTAACACGTCCTTCCACTGCCTTAATGCATTTCCAAAGAAGAGGTATTACACAAAAAGAAGAATGATATCCTGAAATCTTAATTAATGACCATATCTTATTAATGGAGGCATTTTATTTTTCACTAATTACAGTCAAATTACATGCTTCACTGTTCATCAATAACCAATCTATGCTAATGGGTTACAAAAGTGCCACAGACTGTATAGACATTCACAGAAACAGAATTCACAGTAGTTTTGTTGCCATGGTGATCTGTTATTGTCATAAAATGAAAATGGAATTAAAATGAATCAGGTCAAACAGCAAATATGTATTTGGTGTAACAGTTGATGGCATCCTGAATTTAGACATTAACTCTATTATATAGCATAATCGATGAGAAGAGAGAACAATTATGGGATGTTAGACCATCAGACCACACAAAAACTCTCCTTGGTCCTCGTTCATGGATACTAAAACTCACAGCACACATATTGAATGGGTTTTAGGTCAGAAAACTGGAATACATGTGGCAAAATCTTGGTTCTGTGAAAAAAAAAAATTCTAAACCCTGAGGCAGAGATAGACATGTTTTGATTTGAAATGTATGTATATGGCACATAACATCTCAGAAAGTTTACCAGGGTCTTTGGAAGATAAAAGCCTCACAACTTCACAGGTCCACCATGATCCTTCACAGCAGAGATCAGGCTCTCTTCTTCATGACCTTGGCTCTTTTTACTCTAAACCCAGTTTCTTGTGTTTGTAGCCAAAAAGCTAGTGGGTGAAACATTGCAGGCACCTACAAAATATGCATATATAAAACCATTCACAGTAGCTCTGCCCACGACAAAGAGGTTTCCAAAGGCCTAACTAATGATGGGATTTAGGTGTGAGTGGGATGAACCCTGGTAGAGTAGCATGCAGGATTCCATAAGGGGAATTGTTTTATTGCAAAAACTGATTATCTAAACAATTTGCTGGTAGAAGAAGTGGAATGTTTTAGTTGTCTTTTTGTTTTTTTATAAAAAAGTTTTAAATAAGCAAAAGTCTGGTAAGGAAACAAAATATATGAAGGCTAACAAAATATATGAAGCAGCAGACATTTTAGAAATATGAATGAATACAAATATCCTGTTGAATCCATGATGATTTAAAAAGCGCAATTGAAACCAGGTGTGCGAGTGCACGTAGCCGAGTGTGACGTCATGAGCCAGGAGTATAACTGCACGCAGCAGACTAGCAGCCTCAGCTTAGTGTCTTCAACAGCGCTCGAAGCTAACGTGTGTTTGAGTTGCTCTGCTGGCTGTAAGTCGATATCTCTCACTTACCTTTGAAAGAATGGCGGATACACAGTCCTTTAAGCGTTGTGTCCCTCCTTGCCCGCGTTTTATCACGGGTAAGGATACACACGCTCTCTGTGTTTATTGTTTGGGCGAGGAACACGCACGCTCAGCGCTTGAGGGCTCTGAGTGTGCAGAGTGTTTGCAGCTGCCGCTGCGCACTCTCCGCTCACGCTTAGCTGTCTTCGAGGAGGCAGCTCAAGCACGCGGTCCTCGTGGGTCTGGTCCCGCTGTGGCTGAGGCTCAGCGGCGGCTGCACTCGTGGGGATCGCAGCTAGATTTAGCAGCGGGGATGGAGACGGGCGATGCCTTTTCTCCTCCTTTACCTGCTGAGTCTGTTCTCACTCAGGACGCGGAAGCGCACCATGCGGTGATTACTTCCGACCTAGGTGATGACGCACTGCTCAACCTCTCCAGTTCTGAGGAGCTGGAGGTGGATGTGGTCAGTGTTGATGTGGAGGAAGCCGAGCCGCCATCGGTTTCCCCCGCATTCGAGGAGCTGCTCGAGGTGGTTACTCGGGCAACGGCAAGGCTTGGTCTCGAGTGGCCGGCCGAGCCCAGGGATGTTCGTCCGAAGAGTCGGCTCGACGAACGTTACCTGCCCGCCCGGGTACAGCCTCAGCGCCGGGGTTTGCCGTTCTTTCCAGACCTCCACACTGAGGTGTCGAGGTCATGGAAACGGCCCGCCTCCCACAGGGTTCATAGCAGCGCTGCTGCTAGCTATGCTTCCCTTGTGGGAGCCAAAGAGCGCGGTTACGGGGCGATGCCTAGGGTGGAGGAGGCGTTGGCTAACTACCTCGCCCCCCATTCATCGCCGCCCCTAAAAACCCCGACGCTGCCCACCAAACCCCTCCGGGTTACATCTACAATGGTGGGCAGAGCGTACTCCGCGGCTGGTCAGGCTGCAGCATGTTTACACACCTCATCACTGCTGCAAGCCTATCAGGCGGACCTGCTCTCTGACCTCGACGAGGGCGGGGGTATTGGCCCTGAGGCAGTAGCCGAGTTGCGCAAGGCCACTGATCTCTCTCTGCGGGCTGCCAGGGAAACGGCCAGTTCAATCGGTCGCTCTATGGCAGCCCTGGTGGCCACAGAACGGCATCTGTGGCTTAACCTCACAACCCTCAGAGAGAAGGATAAAAATATCCTGATTGACGCTCCTCTTTCGCCTCCTGGTCTCTTCGGCGACGCCGTCAAAATGGCTGTCGAGAGGTTCCAGGAGGCTGCCAAACAGGAGGTAGCGTTCAGGAAGATCCTTCCCCGCCGCCCTCGTCCTGCTGGGTCTGCAAGCCAGCCGCAGCCCAGCAGCAGCTCCTCCCACCGCGCTGCTCAGCGGCAGAGCGTGGCCTCACGCCAACCTCCCCAGTCGGGTGGCGGCGCAGGTCGCCGCTCTCAGCCACAGCCCTCTGGTAGGAGGACAGATCTGAGGACTGTCCTCCAGGCCAAGAAGGCCAAGAGCAAGAGGCCCTGACGGTCTTTGGTTGCGGCCTCGCAGCACTGGTCCTCCTCGAGAGGCGGATCAGTGCATGCTAAGCGCGGTGTATGGCTCTGGGTCTCGAGGGACTCGGGCCATGCTCAACGCGGGCAGTCCCGTCCAGCCACGCTCCTCTCGGGCCGTGCTGGGCAGCTTGCCCCCTCTGAGGAGGGTCCTAGAGCATCCGCCCCGGCGGCTCTCTGGTTGCGGCCAGGGCCCCGGGGTGGCAAAATATTTATGTTCAGAGGTCGGTCTCGAGAGACTGATACCCCTAGTAGACTTCCTGGCGGCGTGGCAGCGCCTCCCAGGTATCTCTCGTTGGGTCCTGCGTACCGTATCAGAAGGATACGCTGTTCAGTTCCGGGCTTATCCTCCCGGCTTCGCGGGTGTGTTACCAACAGTGGTGAACCCCGAGCAGGCTCTGGTCATGGAACAAGAAGTAGACTCACTGCTGAGGAAAGAGGCCATAGAATATGTACCCCTCTCAGCCAGAGAATCAGGTTTCTACAGCCGGTACTTCATAGTTCCCAAAAAGGGTGGAGGCTTACGCCCTATCTTAGATCTTCGCACTCTGAACGATTCTATCAGGTGACTGAAATTCAGAATGTTAACTCTGAAGCAGATCGTAGCTCAAATCAGGTCCGAGGACTGGTTTGTCTCGATAGATCTCAAAGACGCGTATTTCCATGTCTCCATCCTTCCTCAGCATCGGAAGTTTCTCAGATTCGCCTTCGGGGGGAAGGTTTATCAATATCGGGTCCTTCCGTTCGGCCTGGCTCTGTCTCCTCGCACGTTCACCAAGTGCGTGGATGCAGCTCTAGCTCCGCTCCGATCCCGAGGGATCCGGATCTTGAATTACATCGACGACTGGCTCATTCTGGCCCAGTCTCGAGATTTGGCGATTCAACATCGAGATGTTGTTCTCGCACATATGAAGGAGCTCGGGCTGAGACTAAACGCCAAAAAGAGTGTACTCTGGCCGAGGCAGAGCACTACTTTCCTAGGCGTCGTATGGGATTCTGTGTCAATGGCAGCACGGCTCTCCCCGTGCGCATTACATCAATCCTATCTTCAGTCAACGACATAAAGCTAGGCCAGCTGATCACTGTCAGACATTTCCAGAGAGTTCTGGGGCTCATGGCAGCAGCCTCTTGCGTGATACCGCTAGGTTTGCTTCACATGAGATGTCTACAGTGGTGGCTCAAGACCAGGGGGTTTTCCCCGAGGGGGAACCCTTTCCGCCTGATCAAGGTCTCAAGGCATTGCCTGCAAGCCTTGAGTCAGTGGAAGAATCCCTGGTTTCTTGCCCAAGGACCCGTACTGGGACCAGTCTGTCACCGCGTAATGCTGTCGACAGACGCTTCCCCCTCGGGTTGGGGGGCGGTCCTGAGGGACCGCTCAGCTCAAGGTTTATGGAACGAGGCCTGCCTCTCTCTGCATATCAATGCGTTAGAGATGTTGGCAGTTTGGAAGGCGCTTCAAGCCTTTCTCCCAGACCTCCGGGGCCACCATGTGTCAGTCCAGTCCGACAACACGGCGGTGGTATCCTACATAAACCATCAGGGGGGTCTCCGCTCCCTCCGGCTTTCCAAGCTGGCCGGGCGGATCCTCCTCTGGGCTCGGAACAAACTCTGCTCCCTTCGGGCAGTTTATATTCCGGGATCCCAGAACACGGAAGCAGACTTCCTGTCGAGGCAGGGGCCGAGGCCCGGGGAATGGATGCTCCACACCGAGGTGGTGGAGCAGATATGGGAGGAATTCGGTCAAGCCCAGGTGGACCTCTTTGCGTCCCACGAGGCGACCCACTGCCCTCTGTGGTACTCCCTCTCTCCTCCAGCTCCGTTGGGACTGGACGCGATGCAACAGGAGTGGCCGAGGCTACCCCTGTACGCCTTTCCCCCAGTAGCTCTGCTCCCGGGGGTTCTAGAGAAAGTTCGCCAGGACAGGGTCCGTCTCACCTTAGTTGCCCCGCGGTGGCCGGGCAGGGTGTGGTTCTCGGACTTGGTGTCCCTCCTAGATGGCACTCCTTGGAGGATTCCCGTCAGAGTGGACCTTCTGTCTCAGGCTCAGGGCAGGATCCTTCATCCTCGCCCGGGACTGTGGAATCTGTGGGTCTGGCCTCTGAGGGGGCCCGACTTGTAGACTCGGGTCTCTCGACTGAGGTCGTCGAGACCATTCTCCACTCTAGAGCCCCATCCACAAGGAAACTCTACGCTCGGAAGTGGGCTTTCTTCACTTCCTGGTGCGGTGACAAACCTGTAGACCCAGTGACCTGCCAGGTCGGTATCGTCCTGGAGTTCTTACAGGAGAGGTTCACCGCCGGGCTGTCCCCCTCCACGCTTAAGGTGTACTACCACGTACCCCCGAGTGGTGTACCTCTGGGTCGGGACCCCCTAGTAGTTCGTTTCCTTCGTGGCACTCTCAGGCTGAGGCCTGCGGTACGCTCCCGGGTTCCTTCCTGGGACCTGTCCCTGGTACTCCAGGCCTTGTCCCAGGAACCCTTTGAGCCGCTTGAGGGCATCTCAGAGAAATTTCTCACTCTTAAAACGATGTTCCTCCTAGCCATTTCCTCTTTCAAGAGGGTTGGTGACCTTCAGGCCCTGTCAGTGGCCCCCTCCTGTCTGGAGTTTGCTCCTGGTCTGGCGAAAGCCTTTCTCTCTCCCAGACCAGGTTATGTTCCGAAGGTCCTCTCGAGCCCAGCTCGTCACATTGTACTGCAGGCCTTATGTCCTCCCCCCTTTGACGATCATGACCAGGAGTTCAAGAACAAGGTCTGTCCAGTGCGAGCACTGGACGCCTACGTCCGCAGAGCGGCCCCATTGCGTAGGTCGCACCAACTCTTTGTATGCTTCGGGGCTCCTAAGGGAGCTCCAGCATCTAAACCTACTTTAAGCAGGTGGATAGTCGAGACTATCTCACTAGCTTATGAACTGGCGGGTCAGCAGTGTCCTCTGCATGTCCGCGCCCATTCTACTCGGAGCATGGCTACCTCTAAAGCTTTTTGCGCAGGGGCTCCCCTTGCCGATATTTGTGATGCGGCTGGCTGGTCCTCACCGCATACCTTTATCAGGTTCTACCAGTTAGACCTCAATCCCGCTTTGGGAACCTTGGCCCTTTCGTAGTGAGCTACGTTAGCTTGGCGTACTCCGTTCGCTGAGGTGGCGTGGGTATTCTCGTTCCCATATGCGTTCCGACGCAGTGTTGAGTTCCCTTGACAGGGAACGTCTCAGGTTACTTACGTAACCCTAGTTCCCTTAGAGGGAACGAGACACTGCGTCTCGTAGCCTCAGCTCCATCGCACGCCGGCTGTTTTCAGACACTAGTTAAGCTGAGGCTGCTAGTCTGCTGCGTGCAGTTATACTCCTGGCTCATGACGTCACACTCGGCTACGTGCACTCGCACACCTGGTTTCAATTGCGCTTCAAGAGACAATTACACTAATGCGTTCCCATATGCGTTCCGACGCAGTGTCTCGTTCCCTCTAAGGGAACTAGGGTTACGTAAGTAACCTGAGACGTTTCTATATTCCTTCTTTTATTTGTGATGTTTTTCAGAGAGTTTTCTTTTTCCTTGTTTGTACTTACACTCTTTACATGTTTGAGAAAAGTGTGCTGGTACGAAACCCATCTATAAAGCTTGTGTAACCAGTTTAATCGCCTCAAGATATCTTTCGTTTCCATTGAACATCTGGGCAGTCGTCAACAACTCTGACAGCCGTTACAAGATTTACCAGTATCCGATTAAAACCACCTTCGATTTTCGATACAAAACTTTAATTATATTCTCCAACACTGCAAACACAATTTCGCTCACACTTTTGCTTAGTTCTGAAAAGTATGGTAAATGCGGTTTCTTTACATAGTCTAAAATGCTTTGTTGCTTTTTGCCTTTAACGGTCTGGTTGAAAACAAATGCTTCTAAGCTTCTATCAGTAACAACATTTTTGTCGATGTCAATGTGATCTGGGAACTCCTGCATCCTTCCAAGATAGCATCCGTAAAGCTTGATTTTTCCGCGAGGTCTTCTGCAGCTGCATGGCACTGTGCCACAAGAATGAGTGAAGCGTCATTGGAGTGAGCGACCATATGGACCGGCATGCACGTGCAACACAAACTCAGTGCATACGCAGTGAACTCAGTACTGTCATTAGTCACGGGGATCGAGATAACTGATGTTAAGTGACGACTTTGTCCCTCTTTTGTGCTCGAGATATTAGGGCTCGGCCACAAAAAAGAATCGACATAACCGATAATAAAGTGCTAAGACAAATAGAGAGTTTGGCGGTAACACCTCAAAAACGTAGAGATAATAGGGTTGGCGAGTTAACCAAGCTCGAGATAAGTGGGTTCCAATTTAACGTTTAATCATGCGTTATGATAAATTGTACATAAATCGACACCAAGGGGAATTTGAATATTAACAATTAATTATAACGGATTATAACAATTATTAATATATGGCTTGATTCGGCTCGTAGAATTTCTTTAATTCTAGAATTAAGTTCAGAAGGACGAATTGTTGTCCCACAATGATTCACCTTATAAGAACTCTGGGAAAGGTTTCTTTTGGCCACCAAGAATCTTTCCTTTAATTTTGTAACAGGGTCGGTTCAACGTTAAAGTGACGTGTATATTGAGCAGTTCAGAGACAATCACGTGTGAATATATATATATTTTAATAATCAACAAACAATAAAAAAAACATCTCATTAACAAAGATTAATTGAAAAATGGAAGAAGAGAGAGTATTACAGACAAGAACCGATTTGAGAACAAGCAAGGAATCAGACCAACTTATTGGGATAACTCAAAACTCTCTGACGATCATTAAGGGATACTTGCATATGATTCTTTCGTGGCTGGTTGCAAATTCGTGCGTGTGAGGAATTCCGCGATCTGGTCCGTATTTGAATGCTTTCAGGGTGGGTCCGTTGGAATCCGTGGGAAATTCAAATTTGGTTCCTTTGTCTTGTAATGTCCTTTTTAGAAAAGGGCGCAGGAGATCCGAGAATCCGTGCCGAGGAAGAGGATAAGAAGCAGGAGAGTGGAAGGAGTAAAGAGAAGAGGAGAATGGTCCTTAGCCTGCAGGCCTTTTTGAAGGCCATCACGGGGACGCCTCTTTTGTCGGAACAGCCAATCACAGCGAAGGAACAAAGAAAGAAGAAATGTTACATTTATATAGCGCTTTTCCAGAGCTCAAAGCGCTTTACATAGTATGGGGGAATTGCCTCAACAACCACCAATGTGCAGCATCCACCTGGATGATGCGACGGCAGCCATATTGCACCAGAACGCTCACCACACATCAGCTTATTGGTGGAGAGAGACAGAGTGATGAAGCCAATTAGAGTATGGGGGGGATTAGTAGGCCATGATGGACCAAGGCCAATGGGCAAATTTGGCCAGGGATGCCGGGGTTACACCCCTACTCTTGCAAAGGACATCCTGGGATTTTTAACGACCACAGAGAGTCGGAACCTCGGTTTAACGTCTCATCCGAAAGATGGTGCTTGCTGCAGTACAGTGTCCCTGTCACTATACTGGGGCAGTAGGACCCACACAGACCACAGGGTGAGCACCCCCTGCTGGCCTCCTAACACCACTTCCAGCAGCAACCTAGTTTTTCCCAGGAGGTCTCCCATCCAGATACTAACCAGGCTCAACCCTTCTTAGCTTCAGTGGGCAACCAGTCTTAGGCTACAGGGTGATATGGCTGCTGGTAAACTAAGAAGCGGGAAATCTCCCTTTGTCTTCGAATCTCATCTCACTAACATGTTTACGGCCTTCTTAAGTTTGCAGACTTTTCAGGGTTTTGGCATAAAAGAAAGAGTTTGATGCATCATAGTCCCACAAAACACACATTATTATTGTAATGTTATTGTATGTGCTTTAATGCACAAGGCAATTTAACACTATCTTTCGTGACGCTATGCAGACTTTGCTCTGACTCTGTATATGTTTTGGAGGAGGTGTGGCTTTGGAGAGCACTCAAGGGGTGGGGGAATATGATGCTTTTTGAAAGCTAGCTTTTTATTGTTAGCCTCTCCGAAATTGCCTTTCCAACTTAAAAAAAAAATAAATAATAGAATTATTAGAATCACATTTTTTCTCCCAAAAATTAATTCTGTGTTTTTTTTTCTCAAAATGGTTATCTGTAAAAAAAGAAGAAAAAATAAATGTTACATTGCAACATATTAAGTGTTTGATCAGTAGTATGTGTTTGTGGCCTTCCATTTATATTAAGTGGGGTTCCCTTTCATGCGAACTCGAGCTGCGTCGAAACGCTAGGGGAATGCCTTCGCATGTAGTCTCGTGAAGCACTGTGAAATCGATTGCACAATTGTGGATTGATTGTCGCGGGTTGCTGACGTCAGGATCATAAAAGGGCGCCGGAAACCTTCAGCAAAGCTCTGTGTCAGTTGTGTTTGTGTGAAGTTGGCTGATCTATGTGTGTGAAACAAAAGTATATCTTTCTCTAGCTAGTTTAAAAATACAAGGGACTTCCACACTTTTATATTAAGGGTGAACAAACAAGTTTTAGAGCGTGTGCTTCCCCTGGCCTCACTAGAGCTGGCAGGGCTACAGACCTCTTATGTTAGACTTGTTTGGAGCGGGAGCATACACGGTGAGTGCTTGAGGGTTCTTGGTGCATGCTGTGTTGCTCTGCTCCCAAATAAAAACAAATAAAACCTAAAGGCGGTTTCTAAAATATTTTCACCGCCCAGGTTTGCGTTCTCAGGGCTCGAATCCCATGGGGGGAGCATGCCTCCAGATCCAGGCATAGGAACAGATCTGCCAGGTAAGTGCTGAGATAAGACAAAGCTCGTCAAAAACCCCGGTTTCAGATCCAAATGTTTTTATAACATGCAAACCCTGGTACAAAAATCGCCACTGAGCCTCGGCAACAGTGCACTGAAACGATCACGGTGCGATCTGAAACTGGGGTTTTTGACGAGCTTTGTCTTATTTCAGCCCTTACCTGGCAGATCTTTTGCAATGCTTGGATCTGGAGGCATGACCTAGGACGATTTCTTCCGACCAGGCACACTCCCAGAGGCACACTAGCACTGCCTTATCCTGCTCTGAGGAGTTAGATGTATTAGTGTCAAGGTTGGAGAGGAGCTTGTCGAGCTTGTGAATCGTGGCTAATTAAAAACATGGCTGTCGAGATCAGAGACAGTAATCCTAATAAATTATCTGGACGAACATTTCCCCCACGATTCTATCCCATCATTGAGAGTAAATCCCCGGTGCTACCCACCAAGCTATGCGGGTCACTTTAATGGGCAGAGTATATTCCGTTCCAGCTGAAAGCAGTAGGCTTAAATCACCCTGCCGTTCTATAAGCGTAATTTATCTGGGAACTCGATGAGGGCAGGGCTCTATCTCTCTGGGCCACTAGAGAGACGGCCTCTTCCTTTGGCTATTGCAAGAAAATGGATCTGGTGGCTTCAGAGAGGTTCTTTGCCTTGACCTAAGCCATTAAAAATAAAGACATTAGTATGCTACTGCCCTCAAGCTGAGACTGCGAGACAGCCACAGCCTCAGATATCCTCCCATAGGGCCGCAGAGTAGAGAGTGTTGTCACTCATTACCCCCCACAAAACAAAACAAAAACAGGTGGTCGGGCCGACACTCTCGAGCTCAGCCTTCTGGCAGAGAGCGGATCTGTGGGCCATTCTCATCGCCAAGAAGGCTCAGAGCAAGAAGTACAGACACAGAGTGTGCCAGACCTCACATAGGCAATCTTCCTCATAGCAACCTGAGCTGGGGGAGTTGCCCCCTCCGAGGAGGGTCTTAGAGCCTTCAACCAAGGCGTTCCCCAAGAATCTGGGACCTGTGGTAAAATACTTCAAATGCCAGAGACTAGCCTCGAGAGGCTGGTTCTCTTAGAGAGTTTCTTGCCACGTGGTTACCCCGCCGGATATCTCTTGTTTGATCCTGCGCACAGTATCAACAGGATAGTCCATTCAGTTCGGGGCTCTTCCGGCCTGCTTCTCAGGGTTCCTACTCACTGTGGTAGGCCCCCAGTAGGCTCTAGTCATGGAACAGGAAGTACAATCTCCTCAAGGGGGCAAATAGCATTTTCCCCTCTCGGGTAGAGGTTCTGGCTGTATAGCCATCTCTTTTTTGTTCCAAATGGATGAACAGAATGTGTCTCAACCAGATCCGAGGACTGGTTGGTCACCTTCTGCCTGCAGATGCTCATTTCCATATCTCCATCGAAGAAGCTCCACAGGTTCACATTGCAGGCACCAAGGCCCTGGGAAATCAATTTGAAATGATTTGAGTTTTGTGACATGGTGACAGAGGATGGTCATAAAGGGATGGACATACAATGCTCAGGTAGTCAAAGTTGCTCTTCTATCAGCTTGAATCAGTCGGCCCATTCTCCTCTGACCTCTAGCATCAACAAGGCATTTTTTTGCCCACAGGACTGCCGCATATTGGATGTTTTTCCCTTTTCACACCATTCTTTGTAAACCCTAGAAATGGTTGTGCATGACAATCCCAGTAACTGAGCAGATTGTAAAATACTCAGACTGGCCCGTCTGGCACCAACAACCATGCAACACTCAAAATTGCTGAAATCACATTTTTTTCCCATTCTGATATTCAGTTTGGAATTCAAGAGATTGTCTTGACCAGGACCACACCCCTAAATGCATTGAAGCAACTGCCATGTGATTGGTTGATTAAAAAATTGCATTAATGAGAAATACCTAGAACAGGTGTTATTAACCCTTTCGCACGTAAGTTCTAAATATTCTCTCTGTCCGCCCAGAGTGAGTTTTTTTTAGGCGACCGTTATTTTAGAATGTTTACCTTATTGTTTCCATGGCGACGCGTTATGCTTGTAATGTGACACACCGCAGCCTCAAAAGACTGTTTGACAAGTGCATCGCATTTGTTTAGTGTACATCTTATTTATTCAAAATATTCACCACCTTGTTGGCTATGTTATCAACTACCTGATATTCCGATTCTCAAATATGTGGAAGTGAATGTGCTTTGTCGTTTAAAAACCATTATAATGATAATGTAAGCTGATCTATGATGCGCGAAGGGCGCCGCCATGTTTGTTTGCGCCGCAGTTCGGAGAATCTGATCGGTCTGATTTACAACGCAAATTCAGTCGCTTCTCCCGAAAAAACATGACAGTAAGTGGCCGGTGGGAGTGGAAGAAGAATACAGTGAACTTTATAGTTATTTATGCAATGTGTATCTGATTTATCTGATCAATTTATAATTGAAAGATTGCTATTTCAGCTTTTATGGACGTCAGTGTGTATTTTTTAAACTATAAATGTATTGTTTTGCGAGTATTTGTGAGTATTTAAATGTCTGAAACCGAAAATAAACCTTGTGTGGTTGAAAACTCTGAGTAGTTGTGATATATGACAAGCTCTGAGCGCGTCCGTCTCTGAATCGCCGCCAGATGACGCGCGAAAACACGTTTGAATTTAGTAGTTGATGACGTGAAGCACGAACGTTCTAATCACACCGGTGTGATCGTACCCTCCAGGGCCCAGCCAAGACTGATCACACCGGTGTGATCGTACGCGTGAAAGGGGTGTGTGTGTGTATATATACATGAAAATAAATGTATCATCATAATATAATTATTTATATATAATCTATATACATTTATTACATTTTTTGGTGTGTTGCCATAAATTGTATTAGAGATGCATTTACACTGACTACTCTCTTAAAAGGATAGTTCACCCAAAATGGTGCCAAAATTCATTTACTTCTCATGTTGTTTAAAAGCTTTCTTTTGTGGAAAAAAGAGGAAGATACTCTGAAAAAAAGATTCCTCAAAATATTTTAATTTATATTCCATATCCATCCATCATTTTATAGATAGATTTGAATTGATATCTTTAAATTGTGTGTGTTTGTATGCTGCCTACAAAAAAACCACAAAAAACAAAACAAAAACAACAAATGCCTGCTGTGAAATTTTCTCTGCCTGCTTGTCTTCTCTCTGTTTTTGCTTGGACTGTTATAGCAGATGAAATAAGCATTTATAAAATTTCAACATTTAAACTGTAGCACATATAACATTGTCCTAACAAGTGTTGAATAACCGGTATTTATTAAGGAATGATTGATATAATTAAAGATAATGTGCTTAGTTTGGTGTTAGCAGTTTATTTCCAGAGGGGCATGACTTTAGGGTTTGAGATAAAAAAAAACAACTAAAAAACATTTACATTATAGTGTGATTGTATCTATAACAATTGCAACTCGGACAAAATATTAGGTGAGGTTACACTGAACATGGTAACACTGTTCCACATTTTTGGTCACCACAAAATAAGCAGGTCTAGAGTTTAATACATGTATTATTATGAAATGCTGTTGTTTACCTGACGAGAAGGTTTCTATTTTTTCCATGTTACAGTGTTTGGATTTAGTGTTTCTATTTGAAAACAGAATACTGCTATCGTGATAGTAAAAGCTTGCCAGACGTAAACAACAAATGCTCACTGCAGCTACATAACTGCCTGCACAGTTGCTTGAAGAGTTAAGTCTCCTTCTTTTTGAATCAAATTAAACGAAGCAAATGAACCACATAAACGAGGTAACAGCATGGAAAAATGGATCCAGATTAGTTTAAATGTGAGGGGAAATGAATTAGGAAAACAAGGTCATTGGAATAAAGTTTCTATATAACTTTGTGATAACATTTACTGTGGTGTAAGGCCACATTGCAAATCCCTCTGAATGCTTTGCCAAAGTGATATGGGCAAATGTTTTATCAAGCACTCCCTCCTTCCGTTGCAACTGTGAAATATACACGAGGGGACATTAAAGAGACAGGGTTCTCATAAACATGATTCCATTGCATTCTTCTTTGAGACGAGAAAAAGATTTTCCTATTTGCCAATCAAGCTCAGCATGTTTCCCCCCAAGGCATCCTGAATGGTGTATAGTTTTTCAGTCAGAATGCCTTCACATAGACAGACAAATGTTTACTGACTTTTGTGTGTTTTAAAGAGACACAGTAGAGGTGCCGGAGGTTTGTACGGCAGTTGAAAGGTGACACTGGAGGTGAAAATCTCTCTCAAGAAAAGACAAATGGAAAAAACAACAATAAAAAAACTAGTTATGAGAACGCTGTTGTCACCTGTCAGTAACAATTCTCAAAAAAGCATTTGGATTTTACTTTGAACCTGACAGCTGTAAAATAGCTGTATTGTTGTGGAAAAACTCAGATAAGCTCCGTGCTTTTTAACAATTCTAAAAGCAGTGTAGGGGTTATGCTGAATATTTTGACATTAACTTAAAGGCTCTGATATAACAAAGAGATTGACTTGCTAGACAGACAGACAGACAGACTGATTAAAAAAACAAAAAAACAAAACAAACGTTGATTGGATACTGGATATTTAATTGTGCACATATTAATTTCCAACTTTTTTCCATTTTGAAAATAAAAACAAAAAAACAAACTGAAAACATAACACTTTTAAATTTAATCTCTAGCATGTGTAGAACAAAAAAATGACATCCATGTTTATACTGTACATTTATATTTTTATACTGCACATTATAGTATAAAAATATACTTCATGCCTCAATTCCCTTGTAGCTTTTAAATAAAAACGTTTTACTTAAAGTAGTATATAATTTTAATATTTATATTATAATTATATTATATATTATTAATATAGAATTATTTATTTATAATATATATTTAATATTCAACTATTTATCAGTTCTTGGCTACAGCATGACAATAAGATCATCTCTATTGTTTAGAATTTTTCTATTGGTGTATCCCTTTATTTTAATTTTTTAATCACAAGAAAGCTTCACCTTTTTTCACATTAGTAGAATTTTGTCGGGCAATTGTCAATAGAAAAGTGCTGGAATAGACAATAGCACAGCACACACATAACTCAGTTTTAAACTATGAAGAATTCTGTGACCACACCTTTAACAATTATTTATCATGCTATTAAAATGACCTTGAGGTTTCTGAGACCCTAAACATAACTGAAAGGGAAGGGCCCTCTAGACCGGATGTAAAACTCTGTCCCTTGCCTTTTACCAAGTACTGTTTAACACAAACACATTGTAGTAATTAATTCCAAACTGCCCCTGCGACCTCTAACATGCAAAAATAAGTATGTTTTCTTTTACGGAGCAGAAAAATTAAAATCTCTAAACAGTGATGGTGGCTTGCTCCAATATCGAAAAGTGGGGTTGATGTGTTACTTGCATAAATGTCCTGGACACAGCCCATTTATCAGGTCCATATGCAGAGTATGCCTGTGACCTAGATAAGTTTGAATGCAAATGGATGAAATATGTTCACTGTTGGGGCTGGGAACCAGAGAGATGAGGGAGGTAGGCCGTGTAAAGACCCAAAGCTGATCTGTCACTGTCAGCATATGCTATAGAGACCTCTGAACACCTGGGCAATCTCCTGATGACACAGCGCTGTGTTAGACAGGGAGGCCAAGCTGATATCTCTGGTCACCACAATGGTGTGCATGATGAGACTTAGAAGTGCAGTCAATGGGAATTAATTCCTTGATTCTAAATTAAAAAATAAATAAAAGTAAAAGGTTTTCCTCTTAATTTCAGTGTCCTTGTGGAAGCTTTTCACATGTTCTGTTAAGGGTAAAAGTGTGAACTATGTGCGAGTGAAAAATGAGACTGGTTTATTTTGAATTTGTGCACAACCTGAAAGCATCAAGCTCTACTGCCAGCCGCTTCTCTCATCTTCCTGTTTTCCCCTCATTCATTTATTTATTCTTTCACTGCTCTTCTTTGTCAAACCACACTATTCATCTACACAAATGCATGTCTGCATTTCTTTGGCTTGACTGAGTGCGCTATAGAACAAACCTGGGTAGAGACATTTATTCTTTGTTGTTTATTCTGATACGCTTTATTTCATCAGCGAAATGTTGCGGCATGTGTTTGTCAGAGAGATAAAGCCTCACAAGAAATGAGCCACAACACTCCACTCTGCTAAACAAGCTGCCCCAGATATGAGGATGCCGTTTGCGTACGTTTTCGTGAGAGAAAAAGCGGAGTTAGAAAAAGTAAACTCAACTGAGGTGTATTATTCATTAGTGAACAATTGAGGACATTTGGTTTTATTTCTGTGTGTGCTTCCGAGTAAATCCTCTGTGAGTATGTCCCTTGTTGCTTGGTCTACAACTTCATGATCAGAAGCACAAATAAATAGCATGAGATTCACCTAAAGCTCATCAGCACTGAGCACAAAATAAGTGTGAGCGAAGGACTGTTCTAAAACTGGTTTCTCCTTTTTTTCTGCAGAGTTTCTAGACCAGGATGCACAGCTCACTTCATGGTACCACATCACTCAAAACACTGCAAAAGTCTTGAGTGCTTTCCACAAGCAGTGACTTCCAGCCATGCCAATATGCGCTTTTACTTTCACCTGTATGCATTTAAAAATAAATCCCCCTTCAAGGTAATAAATAATGAACTCTCATTCCTCCGACTGTATTATTCACACTTGTTTGAACTTTAATTTTTATTTATTTATGGAGTTTAGTATAGAGAAACAGGATGTCTTGTTTGCACACAAAAATACATTTTGACAGAAGAAAAAATAAGGATTTTCTGTATTTTCTAGATGTCTCAACTTCAATTGAGTCTGTTATCTATTGTCTCTCAGACAAAACTCATGCTTAAAAATGCATTCTGATAATTCTGAATCCATTCTACCTTTTAATGTGCTATTTATTTTCCTCTTAACTGCTATCAAAAACCCTGCTTTTTTATGCCAAATGATAATCATTATTTTTCTGCTTATGCAGGTGGAACAGCAAACTAAAACACATTGAAAACGCATTACTACTCAGAATGAAACATGCAGCGCAACCAGGGAAGTTAAATTCCCAAGTTAATGACTGTTGTGAACCAGTTTGTGGAAGCTAAAACGAAGATGAGTGATCCAACAGAAATTCTAATGATGGTAAAGGCGATCGCAACAGTAGTGCAACCACAACATGTGGTCAACACAAACAACAACTGAATAATGAAGAGGGAGAACTAAATATACTAGCAGTGATGAACTACTAACAAACAGCTGTAATGATTAGTGTCCATAGTGACTGATGAGTGACGGAAGGATCTAGAACATGTGACTGAAAAAGGCAAAATAAGAGTCCTTGTTTAGCGAGGGCGTAAGTTTGTTTCAGAGCCCATTTACACAACACCATTATCAACTAAAAACTTTTTATACTTTTTGGCCGTTCATTTACACAATATTTTGGGGGTGAACATTTTTGAAAGCCATACTGTTATTATTTTCCGTATAAAAACAAAGGAGCACGTTCTAATGATTTACCCAATCAGCATGGGGAGAAGGCCTATAAATACATACTCTACTCACATTCATTCCTCGAGAATTTTCTTGAATTTCTCACACTCGTTTATGCTAATGACTACAGGCAAGTACTCTGGGTTCGTGCCACATTCTGAGCTTGGAGTCCTTACTCTGACAGCACAACAATTATGCATATTCCTTTGCTTTACTTAATCTTTTGGTACTCAAGAAGTAAGAAGCAACCCGAAAAATTTGGTTATGAGCTAATATCAAAGTGTTTTTTTTTTTTTTTTTTTTACAGAAAGGACACAACATGACAAGTGAGTCTGAATCACAAGAAAAAAAACATTTTAAAGTCAGTTATTTTTACCGAATCACAAAAAGTTCAAATTCAAAATCAAATTCTAATTTTATCTTTCATTTTTAATCAACTTTCATCTGACTCCATAAACCAGAATTATTAATTTGTTATTTTGCACGAAAGGTTTGTTAAACTTAAATCAGTCTGACTGGATCTTCAAATGACAATGTGTAATTAAAGATTTGTCAGTCATTTGTTATAATATCAACGAATTACATATGTTACCACATTTTGTTGTTTTATTCATTGTGCTGTGTATTGCTTTTATTTTTCTCCCTGAAAAGAAAATTGCATTTCTTTAAAAAAAAAAAAGTCTTCCTCCATTTCAAATAATAAAGAATTGTTACACTTTTTCCATCCCTTCTGCTAAACCACTTTTTTCTCAGTAGCACATGTCTCACCACAAGGCCTGATAAATATTTTTTGTATTTCTTCATTTAAAACTAACATATGTGGAGCCATTTGTGCAAGGTGACTCTCTTCTTATAGCTGTGTGCAGGTGTGATACTTTTTATAACAGTTTTAAATCACATGGATCATTTGTAAAATCCCTTCAATGTTGCCATGAATCCTTGTTACCACTTAATTTGAGGAATAATCTGAGACACAAGGTGCAGTTTTAGTGTTCTTCCATGAGCTGACACTCTCTCTTTTAAATTATTTTGAATATACGTCATATTCAGATGGAAGGTATTAATGCAGGTCTACTAAAGCAGTGTTTCCCAACCGTGTTCCTGGAGGCGCACAAACAATACACATTTTGGATGTGTCCCTTATCTGACCCATACATATCTTGTCTGGAATCTCTACTAACAAGCTGATGAGTTGAATCAGGTGTGTTTAATTAGGAGTTGGAAAATCTGTAGTGTTGGTGTGCCTCCAGGAACAGGGTTGGGAAACACTGTACTAGAGTCATGGGAAAGGATGTGAGGAGAGGAAAGCACTGACTGGGTAATCAAGTCAATGCTATATATAGAAAATATAGGGGACAGAAAATATAGATTGATCAGCACTGTTTGGATACACAGAAGTGAATCTGAGAGAATTTATAGAGATATAGATATAGAGAAAATGTCGTTTAAAGATTGCGTTTAAATATTTTTTTTCCTCAAATCAATTTTTAATAGGTTAAGTAGTTCAGTTATTTGTTTCAGAATGGTATTGATGAACAGGCGGAGCCTAGATGTGGATCACACAGTGCAATTTTTCGGTGTCAGACTAAACTTCATAAGTTTTCACAATCTTATGTCTTGTCTATAAAGGAATGGACTGTAGCTGCTTTGTGTGAAAAGTATTGCCCATGTCATAATTTTTACCACCATTATAACTTTGCACCATAATGAACAATGAAATGCACAGATGCCAACAAAAAAGAAAAAGAAAATCCAGACAGCACAGGTGTCTGAATATATTTTTTTAACACCCAGTCAATCTTTATCCCTAAGTCAATTCCATTCAATTTTAAGCATTTTAAGACAAGAAAAAAGCTAGCTGAACAAAGTTTCAGTGAACATTTAGAGTTTAAAAAATCATACAAATGGCACCTGTTTTATTTCAGGTTCGGCCTGAAATAAAACCTCCTTTGGTTTCCCTGAAGCTACAGAGACCACACCCTTCCCACAGGGGAAGTGTGTGTTGGCTGCACATATGAACTGACCCGAGGGGCAGTAAAGTCTCTGTGGTAGGTACTACCTAACCAGGGAGGGGATACTACCGGTACAGAGACAGGGGAGAGTACTGGGTCTAGTGTCAGACGTCCACACCACATCTGACCATTGAAGGATGCTGATTCATCATTTAGATTCAGGGTTCACCAAACAGGGAACTCACCTGAAGAGCAAGTAAGTGGTTGTATCCCCCAGTAAGAGGGGAATAGCGCTGCAAGTGAGACACAGAGCCTGTTTTCCAATACATTAGCTGTTTGTTCCCAACAAACATGAAGAAAATGGCTATAATCCAAGATTATAAAAACTCACAAATGTATTAGGTGTTGCCCAGCCCACAGCTCTACAGATGTCTGCCAAAGAGCCATGATGCACCAATGTCGAGGAGGGAGCAACACAGTGGTGGAGTGAGCCCTCACCCCAAGGGGGCACGGCTCACCTTAGGATTGGTGCGCCAAGGGTATGGCATCCACTCTACAGCGGGCAAGCCTCTGCTTGGAGATAGCCTTTCACTTCTGCAGGCCTCCAAAGCAGACAAAGGAAGAACAAGACCTTCCTTGTTCCAAGGGCACTCTGGCCTGAAGAAAGGCAAGGTCCGACCAAGAGTTGAACGTTTGGTTACAGCTCGGTGTGGTAGCCACGGCTCCATTCCCATCTCTGGATTTGGCCGTGTTTCCAGGGTTGAGGCGATCTCATATGCAATATATGCATCAATCTGAGTGGCATTACTGTGGCTGCTGAATACATATGCCCCAGGATCCACTGAAATTATTTCAGTGGGACCACTGTCTTCTGTCTGAACACCTTCAAGCTTTTCAATACTGACTGTGCATGTTAGGTGCTGTATTAGTGACCAAGTCATGGGGGAGAACTTGCTCTTTTCCCAGTTGACCTGAAGCGCCAGATGGTACCAGCGAAAGAACTGTCTGTGTTGAGGGAGAACCAAGACATGAAAGTATGCATACTCACTGCAAACCAATCCTGAAGGTGAACAAACGTGAAGATGCATTTCTGCATGGGCATCTTGAATGGGAACTTGTGAAGGGAACTTTGATTCAAAGACACGCTTTGAAGATCAAAGATTTGCCATAACCTCCCAACCTTGTTGGGGACAATGAAGTATGGACTGCAAAATCCTGGCTTTATCTTGGCCAGAGGCACAGGCTTGATTGCATCCTTCATGGTTGAACCTACGAGGAAGCCTGGAGAACTTAATCGCATAGGCTAGTCTGACCTTTTGAATGAGCTAGCTGGATGAACTGGGATGTGTTATCCCAACTACCAAGCTCCAAGGCTTCTAGGCTCTGAACAAGTGGCACCAGAGGGACAAGCGAAGAGTAGCCAGCTGAAGAGATCGAGACATTGAGAAAGGAAACTTTGTCAATGTCCTTCATCTCAGTTAGGACCATACAGAGTGGACATCATCTGGTTGAGGTACAGCCTTGTGACTTTAGTCGCCTGGATGGCAAAGTTAGTCATTGTGCCCATCTTTTGTCGGCACTGCCCAAGCTTCTTGGCCTGTCGGCACTGCCCGAGCTTCTCGCCCTGCCGACTTCGCCCAAACAGCCTGCTGTCATCCCAGATATGGCCACGGAGGTCATTCCTGCTCCCCCTGACTCACGCTCTCTCTTGTCTGCATATTTTGTTTAGCCTGGGGCTCGTGTTTACATCGGCCACATTTACATTTTGCATTTATGTTTTATCCAAAGCGACTTACATTGCTTGCAAGAAACACATTAAATCACTTCTTGCTTTCGCTGGGTTCGAACCCATGACCTTGGCATTTTAAACACCAATACTCTATTTATTGAGCTACAGGAAAGCATGAACATGCTTTCATGTTGTGTTTTGTGTGGCACACAGTTTGTGTCTCACTAGCTGCGCGCTGTCTCGTATTGTTTCACGTGGTCACGCGGCTTATGTATTGGCCAATGTATAACTCCACTCATCTTGTTCCCTTGTTATTGTTTGAATTGAATTTCAATTAAAACATTGAATTTGATCTCTGTAGATCAAAGCCACACCTTTTGACTTCCATCAGGTCTTTTATTATATTTTGGCCCAATTTTCAACCAACAAACCGCCAAACTCCCTATTTGTCTTAGCATTTTCTTGTAGGTTATGTTGATTCGTTAATGTCGCCGAAATCGAATATCTCAAGCACAAAACAGGGACAAAACCCCCACTTTACATGGTTATTTCGTGACTAATGAGCATACCTAGTTCACTGCACATGCGCTGAGGTTGCCTTGCACGTGGATCGCGGTCCACTCACTCCAATGACGGTTCACTCACTATCGTTGATCTCGTCTGAGGGATAACACGCACGTTTTTTTTTGTGATTTTGTGAGCAATATTTGTGTTTGCATTGTTAGAGAATATAATTAAAGGTTTGTATCAAGAATCACAGGTGGTTTTTATTGTGGTGATTTTACATATGCCTTTTGTTGTTAGCAAACATATACACAGTACAGTGAATGTAAATTTGTTTCGCTTCATCAAACAAATTGCTTCATCAAACAAATCACGGCAACAATGTTGTGTAAAAAGACACCAAAAACACGAGCATGGACATTCTCATTTAATAACTCACGTTCATTAATACATTTTCATTTTTCTTTCTTGTGAGGGTTGTTATCTTTGGCGCTTCCACTATCATTCTGACAGCTGCGCTTCTACTATCACTCTGACAGCTCGCGCTGATAGGCTGTCTGACCTGTCAATCAAACAAGAAGACATGATTGGTTGTGCTTCCACGAGGGCAAGCTCTTCTCATCTCATCCGACACACTTCTTAAAGGGACTTTAAGGGACTGCAGCGCAGCACGAAAGATTGCTTTTTGTTTTTCTACTGATTTTGACTTGTTTTTGTTTTCTTATTGTGTGAATTTCGCACATAAGCACTGGATAATTGACGAGCAACATTTGAAATTTGAAATGTGATCTTACACCAAAAAGTTCATCAATCTATGGATGCGGGTTATGCCAACGATTTTTTACACAAAACTCAAAACCTGCTAGCTATATGAGTGTGCGTATTATCTGCGTCTGCGAGTTATATGTGGGAAACTCGGTAATATATGGATTGTCTCGATAAACAGTTATCTCGACCCTTTTTTACAACCTCCAAGACCGTTGACATAACTGAACTCAGCTATACATATATACATATATATATTTATATATATATAAAATTTCTACTTTTCACTGTGTTTGAGTTTCTGTAGCTCTTTATTAGTAACAGTTAAAACATTAAAAGAAAGAAGAAACGAAAGAAAATGTTACATTTATATAGCACTTTTCCAGAGCTCAAAGCGCTTTACATAGTACAGGGGAATCTCCTCAGCCACCACCAATTAAAAACTCCTGGAAAAATGCTGGGGCTGATTGTGGGCTGAAATGTTTCTTGTCTAACTGACAGCAAAATGGCATAGACCCTTCCATTTATGGAGAGAGAAGGTTATAATCTGAGTGCTGAACAGGTGGTGAACTGGCAGATCGAAAGTATTTTCACCCTGTTGTAATCAAACACAAACAATAAAAAAGCATCACTATGTGCTCATTGTGAATGCTGTTAATTTGCACAGAGCAAAAGCTCAGAGAACAAACATCAACAACAACATCAACTTCTGGTTCCTCCATTCTCTTCTTGCACTCATTGCTGCCCGTCACAAATCGGACACCCAGAAAAGCCCAGCTAATGTCAGATAGCCGAGAGAGAGAGAGAGTGACACTAAATGATTTTCAAGTTGACAGGCGCAGTGCCACAGCTTTGACAGTTTTTGGTCTCACTTGTGAGGTCTCTGTTGTTGAGGATAATTGAAAGTATAACTGAGTTTTCTGAGCAGTCAGAACTGACAGAGAGAAAAGCAGAAGAAGGACAGCAGAGAGGAAAAGCGAGTGAGAGATACGTTATTGTCAAGATCTTGTTTTCTTCTGCTTTCATTGTAAGAAAATAATGATGTGGTCCTGCCATAGCTTGCAAAAATGAAAATCAACCCTGTTGGAATAAAAGATGACTTCAAAGCTTTGACACTGTCAAAGGAACAAAGTAAAACAAATAGATCAACTTTGCACCTGAGGCTTTTTTTTTGTTCTGTGTTGTGTGTGATTTTGTTGCCTCTGCAGGATGGTAATCTTGGCTTGCATTGTGAGAGATTGGAAGTTTGATCCCAGGGTTGCTTAGAGGTGACACAGAATCACAACCTGGAGGAAGATTCCCTGCCAGCTTTTGTTAGGGTAAAATAATCTTCTAAATAAATTTCAAAGTCTCCTATAAATTACTGAAAGTCATGAAAGTGAATTCAACAGTTATATGCTGACTGTAAAGTGCTCGGAGATGACACATTTATTCCACCCCCTTACTGTAAGCATAAAAAACCTATTTTCATGTTTTTTTATGAGTGAGTTACATGGTTAGACATACTTGTCTAAAACAAAAAAACAAAATATAATTGGCAAAGCACAAGAAAGAAAAAAGAATAATTTAAAGAAATCACAACAGATTATCTGAAATAAATTGTCAAATTTACTGTTTATAACATGTTATAACAGGGGGTTAACACTTTAACATTCTGTTATTTATTTACTATTAATTTACTGCATTATTACAGTTTTTTGAAAATCAATTCAATTTGACATAGAAGAATTTCAAAATGTTAACATATTTCACCTTTTTTCACACCTCAATAAGTTCTAAAGGGGAAACTGGGATAGGACCTGCAGGCCTCAGCCTCAGTTTGCCTCGAAGGAAAAAAGTAAGTGATCTTTCCCAATTGAGATACCACCCAGAGGTATGTGGTAAGCGCTATGGCATCCATGTAAACCTCCATGGTAGAAGGTGATAAACCACAGTGAATCTGTCTTGCAGACCCTCCAGCATGGTGCCAATACAACAGGTAACTGGGTTCAACTGCCTTTCACTGCACCAAGAAGTGAAGAGTTTCCACTTTGTGGTTTACAGTTTCCACCTGGACAGAGCTCTGGAGTGGAGAATGGGCTCTATAAGCTGGGCCCCCTCAGGAGCCAAGCCCACAGTTTCACCGTTCTGGGGAAGGATGGTTTATCGAGGTCTCTCCTGACCGGACTCTCCCATTGATTTCCATTGATGAGGGACACAAGTTCGGAAGACGCACTTTGCCCCGACAGTGCTGGGCAATTAAGGTGAGACAGACCTTGTCTCTGCAAACTCTCTCCAGAACTCCCAGGAACAGTGCGATCGAGGGAAAATGCGTACAGACGTAGCCTTGGTCGCGTCTGAATTATATCATCTAGTCCAAGTGGAGCTGGATAAGTGAGGGATAACCAAAGTGGAGAGTAAGTCAATTCTCGAGATGCAATAGATCCACTAATGCTTGGAGAATCTCTCAAAGAGCCACCCTTGACTGCCATCACCTCTAGCAGATTTATGTGCCAAGAGAGATGGTGTCCGTTCCACAGACCTTGTGTTGAAGGATACCTCAGGATCGACCCCAGCCCATGAGAGAGCATCTGTCGACAGCATTATGCGGTGACAGGGTGCTCCCAGAATGGGACCTTGGGACAGAAACCAGGGTTTCTTCCACATTTGTAAGTTTCATAGGCATAGAAGGGGTTGCCCCTTGGGGAAAACCCTCTGGTTCTGAGCCAGTACTGAAGGGGCCACATGTAGAGACGACCAAGAATAACACTGGAAGTTGTTGCAATGGACTGCTCAGTGAGTGATTGGTCTACCTTCATGCTGTTGACTGATGACAGGATGATGTTGTCTGACAATGGCACAGGATCCCACCAATGCATGGTCCTCGAGGGAGGAAAAAGCACACTCTTCTTCACATACAGACTCAGGCCCAGCTCCTTTTGAGGTTTGCTGCGTTTTTTTTTTTTTTTTTTTTTTGATGAAGTGGCTAAAGTGACGAACCAGTTCTCGGATTTGGTCAATGTCACAAATTGCCTCTGTAAGTAGAGAATGCCCTCCATCATTTTTGAAACTAAGAAGTCCTGGTGGAAAACCTAGAAACTTTGGCTGAGAGGGGTATATACTCTATGTCTCACTTCTTGTTCCATAACTAGAGGCTGCACAGGTCCTACCACTGTGGGTAGGAACTCAAAATCAGAAATATTAGTGTGGAGGACCCATTGAGAGATGTCTACCACCTGCCAGGAACTCTAGTAAGGGAACCAGCCTGGGGTTGAGCCTGGTATTTTTCGAACAACATCAGCATGGGAAACCTTGAGTGAGTGCTCTATGACCCTATTCAGAGGGGGCAACCTCACCAGCGCAACCCAAATCATGGGTGGCAGCTCGGTAATTCCTGCCTCGGACCTGTGCACCTTGGCTCCCTCGGGATGCCATGGGTAGTACAGAATTCCGTAAAGGACACCAAAGGGGCACGGGCACTGTGAACTGAGGTGCAGACCATTTTTCTGCTGAGAAACTAGGATTGTTACACATAACACAGGCACGTAGGCACATCCCTGTGACCTTGATTGTGAGAGGTGGGTTGCCACTCGGGGAAAAAAACCTCTGGTTTTGAGCCACTACTGAAAGGGCCACAGGTACAGACGACCGAATGAATAACACTGGAAGCTGTTTCCATGACACCCAGCAGTCTCAACTGCTCAGTGAGTGACTGGCCTACTTATGACAGGCTATGCTGTTGGAGGATGTATATGCATGTAAAAATTATTTGTAGTTTTAGTTGGAGGGTGAAGTCTCTCACAAGAGTCTTCTCCAGTATCAACTGTTAACAACATACGGTGCCACAATAACTAGATAGCTGTAGTTTCAATGCCTCTGTAACCACAGTACATGCTTCCGGCTACGGAAGAAGAAATCAGATGAAGGCAAGGATAAGGCCTAGGCCCCTCTCTAACTCCACTGATAAGTCCTTATGTGAGCTCAGTTTTCAGATGAAATTGTTGCTCTGAGGATTGCAAGCCAGGGCAGCATCCTCGGAGACTGCCAGGAGGGAGTGGAGCAGAGCGTCTGAAATCACAGCAGGTTCAAGTGCTGGTAGAACATGCTCCGCTTCAAACCAGAATCATATCCATACTTCACTGTAATGAGAAGTGGCTGAAGTCACTTCAGCTACTCCCTGCAGGACAGCCTCGAGAGACTGGTTCCCAAGTAGAATTTCTGGCAACGTTGGTAATTCTACTTGGGAACCAGCCTCTCGAGGCTGTCCTGCAGGGAGTGGCTGAAGTGGCTTCTCTATAAGTCACTTCACATCGCAAAGACGGCTTTTTACATTGCAAAGATGTCTCGAACATGCTGGTTTGCCCTGCACAACATCAGGAGGATCAGGCAATTCCTAAATGATCAAGCTACATAACTTCTGGTGCAGGCCATGGTCATTTCCAGACTGGACTATTGCAACGCTCTCTTGGTTGGACTTCCTGCAAGTGTGATCAAACCCCTGCAACTGATCCAGAACACCGCAGATCGTCTGATCTTTAACCAACCCAAAATGACTCATGCCACACCACTCTTAATCTCACTGCACTGGCTCCCACTTGCAGCACGTATCACATTCAAAGCACTAACTCTTGCATACAGAACTACCACAGGCTCAGCACCTTCATACTTCCACTCACTCCTACAAATATATATACTTACCAGAGACATCCGATCGATCAATGAGCGATGACTCATCCATCACAGAGAGGAAAAATATCAATCACTAGAACATTTCCATTCACCACCCCTGGCTGGTGGAACAATCTCCCTGCCCTAATCTGGAATGCAGATTCCTTGTTTAAAAGGAAGTAGTATTTAAATTTTTTTTAAAATACTACTGAAAACACATTTCTTCCATGAGCACCCACCCACTACACACACCACACACACACACACGCACGCACGCACGCACGCACACACACACAAAACCCTCTTTTCTCCCTCTGTTTGTACTACTTGTGTACATGATGTACGAAACACTATATTGTAAGCACTCTTATGTACTTTTGTATCCTCAGGACAAATCACTTGTTCTACTGCTCAAATTGTAAGTGTCTGCTAAATGAATAAATGTAGAGTAAATGTATACCGTATTTTCCCACATATAACCTGTTGTTATCGATCCGAGGCTGTGTTAAACACGGAGACACAGAAGACGGCGATAACTGGAGTAAACTCAAAATAGAACTTTAATAATGAACGATAAACAAAAGGGCACGCGAGGGTGCAAACAGAAACTCGGAATGATAACCAGGAGAAAACAACAAAAAGATTCTTTCAAATAACATTCAAAGACTCTAACTACTAACATTCAACAACTGACCAAGACATGATGCACATGAGGGGTTTAAATACACTGGGAAATAAACACGTGGCGAACTAAATGGGTAATCAAACTAACTAGACATCTACGGTAACACATGAGGGACAAACAATGATCTAGACCAGACTGTGACAGTAGCTGAGACAGTAGGGAGGGGGACCAGGGGGAGGACCGAACAAAACATCAAACACTACATCATAACATGGGTGGGAGGTTGGGCACCCTGGAGACCGGGTTACCGAGTCCAGGAGGTCTCCAGGGTGGTACAGGTGGGACCAAGGGCCAAGTGCGGGGACGTGTCCAAGGAGGTGCAGGTGGGGTCAGGGGCCATGTATGGGGATGTGTCCAAGGAGGTGCATGTGGGGTCAGGGGCCATGTACGGGGGTGTGACCAGGGTGGTGCCGGGGAAACAAACTCCCCAGTCGGCTGCGCCTCCTTCTCCACACCCGCCCTCGGAGTTCCTTCCCCCCCCCAATTTTTTTTTGAGGGGCGTCCCCGGGAAGCCGTCGGGAGGCCTGGATGGTACTTGGGGGCGGCGCAGGCGTTGGAGAGGCGCCGGCAGGGCGTGGAGCTCAGGAGGCGCCAGCGGAGGTTCTTGGAGGTCTTGTAAGGCCGGCGGAGGTTCGGGGAGGTCTTGGAGGTCTAGGAGGTCTGGGTGGTGTAGGAGAGTCGGCGGAACCGGCGGCGGCGGGTCGGGCCACGGCAGCTCCGGCAGCGGCGGGACGGGCCACGGCAGCTCAGGATCGGCCGCTCGGGGAAGCAATTCAATGGCCGCGGGCACACACAGTTCATCAGGATCGGCCGCACGGGGAAGATATTCAACGGCCGCGGGCACACACAGTCCATCAGATTCGGCCGCTCGGGTAAAACACAGTCCATCAGATTCGGCCGATCGGGGAAAACACAGTCCATCAGATTCGGCCGCTCGGGGAAAACACAGGCCATCTGCGGCCGGCGAGGCCACGGGCAACAGTTCAACGGTCGGCGGGGCCGCGAAGCTCGGGAGCGCTGGTTCCCGGATCTCGGGCTGTGGAGCGGGGCTGGCGATGTGCTCTGCCGGGCTGATGGTAAATAGCGAGCCGTTGCTCGCCAGCACCCACTCCACGTAGGCCGGGAAATCCTTCTCAGGAGCGCCCGCTGGGACGCGTGCCCGGGACGACGCGCTCAGCCCGGCGCTGTAGAAACTCACAAGCACGTCATCCGGATAGTGAGTCAAGCACGCGAGGTTCAGGAACTCCTGGGTATGAAGTTCCAGCGAACGGTCCTTCTGCTGTCAAGTCAAGTCAAGTCACCTTTATTTATATAGCGCTTTTTACAATGTAGATTGTTTCAAAGCAGCTTTACAGTGGTCACAGAAAAGACAATATAAACAAAGTTTGTTTGGCTGAACAGCAGCTCCAAAAGAGCAGGCGAATCAATACAATTGATGAACTTTAAGTGTTAAGTTTCCCCAACTGAGCAAGCCATAGGCGACAGCGGCAAGGAACCAAAACTCCGGCAGGTGACGTAACGAATGAAGAATAGAATGGAGAAAAAACCTTGGGAGAAACCAGGCTCAGTCGGGGGACCAGTTCTCCTCTGGCCAAAGCCAAACAGTACATGATTATTATATTGACAACAATTCAAGTCCAATATGAAGTCCAATTTGGTCCGGTTGGAGATGGGTTCATGATCGTCACAGGGGAGGGTCTAGTAGAGTCACGGTCTCCGCAGACACTTCAGGGTAGTGCTGTGCTCGTGTCCAGGTCCTTCATCTGATCTGGATACGGCCCGGATCCGGCTGACCACGGTAACCTCGGAATAAACAGAGACCAATATCAGCGTAGATGCCATTCTTCTTCTGATGTATCGAGTACATCAGGTGTTATGGGAATGTTCTTGGTTCCGGCTTATCTAAATTATGCAGCCTAACAATCATTTTACATGATTTGGATTAAAATGTATGTATAATGTGTTATGTGTATGCCAGGTTGAAAAGATGTGTTTTTAGTCTAGATTTAAACTGACAGAGTGTGTCTGCTTCCCGAACTGTAATAGGAAGACTGTTCCAGAGCTTAGGAGCTAAATAGGAAAAGGATCGACCGCCAGCAGTTGACTTTGATATTCTAGGTATTATAAGCTGGTCAGTATTTTGGGATCGCAATAGACGTGAAGGACTATAATGTGTTAAGAGATCGCTCAAGTACTGGGGAGCTAAACCATTTAATGCTTTGTAAGTAATTAGCAAGATTTTAAAATGTAATCGGTGATTAATAGGAAGCCAGTGCAGGTTTGACAGAACTGGGCTAATATGCTCATATTTCCTGGTTCTAGTAAGAACTCGAGCTGCTGCATTTTGGACCAGCTGGAATTTGTTTATTAAGCGCGCAGGGCAACCACCTAGTAGAGCATTACAATAATCTAGCCTTGAACTCATGAACGCATGAACTAACTTTTCCGCATTTGTCTTAGAGAGCATTTGTCGCAATTTAGATATATTTTTAAGATGGAAGAATGCCGTTTTACAGATGCTAGAAACATGGCTTTCAAATGAAAGATTGGTATCAAAGAGCACACCCAGGTTTCTAACTGATGACGAAGACTTGACAGAACAGCCATCGAGTGTTAGGCAGTAGTCTAGATTATTACGCGCTGAACTTTTTGGTCTAATAATTAGAATCTCTGTTTTTTCAGAATTAAGCAGTAGAAAGTTATTAGTCATCCAATTTTTTTAGGATTTTTTTTCAAATTTTTTTTTTCAGGAGCTGGGCTACAGCAGGACTATCCATTTATTTTAGTCTTTGTAGGCGACTTTGCCTGGTCAGTTGTTCTGTTATCGATCCGAGGCTGTGTTAAGCATGGAGACACAGAAGACGTGCCACTCGGGGCAACTCAAAATAGAACTTTAATAATGAACGATAAACAAAAGGGCACGCGAGGGTGCAAACAGAAACTCGGAATGATAACCAGAAGAAAACAACAAAAAGCTTCTTACAAATAACATTCAAAAACTCACCCGTGGGTCATACCAGATTTTTCAAACCCCACAGGGGGTTGTGGGTTATATAAGGGTTCATGCTATATCACAATTTTTTTTACATGTAATAATATTTCAATATATTTATTATACTTTTTTTTTGTAAGGCTGTATTTTCTTTCTGTTTTTCTTTCTTGCGAGGGTTGTTGTCTCAGGCACTTGTACTATCAGTCTGACAGCTGGCGCTGATAGGCTTTCTGACCTGTCAATCATGCAAGAAGACGTGATTGGCTGTGCTGCCATGAGTGTGTGCTCTTCTCATCTCACTTGATGATAAACACCTGTAGAACACGCTTCTTAAGGGAGTGGGAGAGATTGCTTTTTCTTTTGGTTCTGATATTCTACTTGTGTTTATTTTCTTATTGTTTGAATTTCGCGCACAAGCCCAATGTACAGAGCCTGAACAGTTACGGATAATTGATGTCATGCGAGCAACATTCGAACCGTGAACTTACACAAAAAAGTTAATCTATGGGTGCGGGTTATGCCAACAATTTTTTAAACAAAACCCCAAAACCTGCAGGCTAAATGAGGGTGGGGATTATCTGCGCCTGTGGGTTATGGACGGGAAAGTATGGTAAGTGGCACAGAGTGGGGCTATGGTGTGTCACCAAAGGTAATGAGAATGTGGAGTAAGGTATCTAGGATCCGCCACTTCAATTATCTTTCTTTTTTTATCTATTTATTTGTTTACTTTGACTTGAAGACCTCAAGGATGACTTGAGGATCACAAGAGGGAGGCCCCGACATTTATTGAGTTTTATCAATTCATAAGCTGTAATCTGAAGTGACAAATCTCATCTCCAGCAAACTTCAGCACCAATACCTCTACCGGAGTGGAAGTAACGCAGTGCATGATTCCAGATCCCGGCAGAGGCACAGGACATGCCAGGTGAGGCCAGAGATAAGGCCAGGCCCACCTTTAACCTGTGACAGGTCTAATTGCGAACCTGAGGATGAAATCAATTCGGGACCCGAGCCTGAAAATCACAAGCATGGGTGATGATTTTTTGAGGCGGGAGCTAGTAGTGAACACGGCCAGTATCCTTAAACGCTGACCATGCATGCTCTGACCGTGTGTATTTTTGCTCAATTAGTAGTGAGGACAGGGAGTGACACACAATCTAAACTGCTTGTCTGAATTGCCAGTACTTTTTATAGTAGCTGGGCATCTTTTATACACACATACACACACTGAGCAACAAACCCTCAACTGTTTCAAGAATCTTACTGAAGACACTAAAGCTGGCTTCTGGCGCACTTTTACTGCACCTGGTTCATGAGGTCATTATCCCTTGATGCGCCTTCAATTGATTGGTTCACGAGACAATCACGCTAAGGCATTCCTTTAGCATTTCGACACAGCACGAGTACCCTTAATAGGTAACTCAATTTTTTTAAGGCTACAGGTGGCATACAGTTTCCTTTACAGAATAGATAACAGTCAGTACCAACAGAAGAAAAGGCATTAAATATACAGTAATAGCAAGGTAAATAAATGAACAACAGGTGAATGAAATCAGTAACTAAGGGAACTAGGCAAAGAGAGTCTGAACAAAACAAAACAAAACAGACTGAGTTTGTTAAATGAATATCCTTAAAGTAAAGTAAAAACTCTCATAATTCAAGCCTGTTTAATATGATTAGCTACTGAATTTTTCATGTGAATTGGTTTAATAATAAATGTTAAGATTAAAAATTAACAGACTTCTTCCTGTTGAAAAAGTGAAAGAAAAGCTGGCCCATAAAATAACCTGCGACTTAGTGTTCACATTGACTACCATGTGCATATTAATTGTTTGTGCATATTAATTGTTTAACTGATCATATTCATTGTTTGTGGTAGGTTTCGGTGGGATTAAAAAAATAATAATACTCACTATTCATCTCTCATTGTCCAGCTTCAAACTTTCTCATCATTAAATTGTTTGCAAAAATCGATTATTAAATTGCATAAATGGAGATTGATATTGATCCAGTTTTGTGAGACACACACAAAATGTAAAAGTTGGGAATCCACACTCTCTGTCGAGAATTTGCTTAATGGCAAACCATAGTGGAGGAGGAGTAAGATTGTGAGAGAAATGAGTGGAAAGAGATATTATATTATAGGGAATCTCAAATTAATAATTTGTCTTGTGAGGATGTGATACTGTTTTTTGTGTGTAGTAAAATCACTGTAAATGATGGCACACTAAAATTAACACAGAGGACTCAGTATTTAATAAAACCTCTTGTTCAGTCCTGTTACGTCCCTAAGGACGCAAGTGTTTATTTTGTTTGAATTGTTTGTGTATTTTGAAGTGAATACTGTTTTCCTGTGACTATGATGTGTTCCAGGTTCTTGCTCCGCCTACTGTGTCTCCCTAAAAGGCTGATGAGTGCCTGTTGTACTTCATTGAGTGGAGCATAAAGGAACCCAGTAAAGACCAGCCCAGAGAGAGAGAGACTGAGGCTTTCCTCTGCGAGAGAGACGGCCATCTTCTGGTCCCAATGTTTATGTGTGGTCTGAGTTTTGGTGTTAGTGGAGCTAGTCTGAATTGTGTTTCAGTTTAAGACCTACGTGTGCGTACCCATTGCTAAGCTCTGTGAGTAACTTGTGTGTTGCTGTTCATCGCTCAGTGTCTTGCCAGTGTCAGAACTGTTTGAGTTATTAATGTTTTTTTTGTTTGTTTGTTTTTGTGAATTCATTACTGTTGATCAGTTATCACTTTCTTTTGAGAGTTGTCACGTGTGAACTTTTTGTAGGGAGGTGGATGCCTCATTTTCTTTGTTAACCACGTTTTCTCCTGTGTTTGGTTAGAGAGGGAGCTAGGATATTATATCTTTTCTTTCCTTTGTTTTGGTAGGTAAGTTAGCATCTAAAAATCCTAGAAAGAACCCTGTTTTGTTTGTTGTGTTGGCCTCTCCCCTCCTGAAGATTTGGTTGCGTTTATTATCCCACGCTGTATCAATAAACATTTATGTTTTTCATTTCAAGTTGCTTCTGTGTATTTGCCTTGGGACCTGGAGACGGAAGTCTCTTCTCTTCTCTCTCTCCAAAATTGGTTACGTTTCCTCTAAAACAGGCTCCTAGACTTAAAAGTGGGAGGGGCGCGTAACAAGTCCTCATTAACATAATAATGTTGTGCTTTAAAATGGTTACAATTTTATGAAGAAGTTTTGTAAAAGTTAAATCATAGTTTATTGATTTATTATTATTAATTAAATGAAAGTTGTGGGACAATTAAAATTTCATTAGTCATGTATGTTGGCATTTGTTTGCCTCATGGATTTTAGGGTTCAACGGGGCTACAGACGCACCTTAAAACAGATTTGCTTTTCTGCACTTCCATAGTATATGATTGCAGAAAAATATATTATGGCGAGTAGGGCGGGGTCGAGGGGCCGTGAGAGCGTCACGAGAGCCAGTGGCGTGATTGGGAATGAGCGTCACCTGCGAAGCCACCGGTGTCTCAAGTCTCACGGAGGGGCGGAGACAGTGGAAGACGAGAGAGGACCAGGCTTGGAGTTTATGTTGTGTTTTGTGTGGGCGGCAGTCGTCCGTGAGGGACTCCTGCAATTACTTTCATTTTGAGTTTATGGTTTATTTATCATTAAAAGTCTCTGTGAAACGTCTGCCGGTTCCAGCCTCCTTCCTACCTGGACAAAGACATTGTTACATATATGTTAAAATATTTTGAGTGAAAATAAATCATGAAAGTGGTTTATTTGTTTAATAATCTTATACATTTCTGATGTGGTAAGATGGGTTTGTGTACACATCACACATGGTGTAAAGGTTAACCAACCAATTTGTAGCAAGCAGGTCATGATTGATAATGAGTGTACCACATCGGCCTTGTGTCTCATGGAGGAGCTAAGGGAGCATAATAAAAAGAGGGAAAACAGTTAAAGGAAAGCAGAGAAGCAGGCCTGAATACGTTGGATGTTTTGTTTATTTGTGTGAAGCAGTCATCCGTGAGGGGTTTCCACTTTTAATTTCATTATGTGCATATTTTTTTTAAGTTTAAATGTTCCGGTTCCCGCCTTCTACTTCCCATAACAAGTTACCTTGCTACAGTATTCATAAAAATACTTTATCTAAATATTCTTTTCATGATTTCAAGTTAATACTTGTTCAAATATATCACTTTGTCAAAGTGTACTGTTTTTTAATTTGTTTTGATTTATACAGGAAATCATTTTTGCTCAATAAATATACTATCATCAAAATGTGTTCATATTAAAATACAGAATTTCAAAAAGTTAAGATTATAAATGCATGGAATGAGTGCCCATTTAATATAGCATTACAGAAGCAACAATAAATGTGATATTTGATTACAGTGGAATCCGGTTATGTCGACGGCCTCGGGGGTTGCAAAAAAGCGTTGAGACAACCAACAGCCAATATGACGATTTATTTATTGAAGCGATTGGCATGCTATAAAAATTTACATACACTGTATATGTTTGCTAACAACAAAAGGCATATGTGCACCAACTAACAGCAGAGATTTACCAGTATACAATAAAAAACACCTTCCATTCTCAATACAAACCTTTATATACCTGTTTGGTGTTCTGATTGGAACGGAACAATGGTGTTTTGACCCGCAACTATGCTGCCTCACAGTCATCCAGTTGCCCTGCTGTATGGGCTCTACAAACGGAATCGAACAATGTACAGGGTTTGCTAAGCTAGTCATATCCAAAGCAATATCTAAAGCTCTTGCATTCTTAATATCCTCAATTAAAGTTGAATGCGTGTCTCTAATTCTGAAGTCTTCTCTGTCAGCCTGACAATGTCAAGTCAAGTCAAGTCAAGTCAACTTTACTTATATAGCGCTTTTTACAATACAGATTGTTTCAAAGCAGCTTTACAGTGGTCACATGAAAACATTATAAACAAAGTTTGTTTGGCTGAACGGCAGCCTTAAAAGAGCAGGCGAATTAATACAATTGATGAATATTAAGTGTTAAGTTATGATTATTGATCGATTTGATTGATTGATAAGTGAGCCATGATTGAGCAGTGGGGTTACCCGAGCCTGCTTGAATGTGGTAGGGTAGGTAATGGAAATGCAAAGATTTAGCAGTATGGACATCAGTAGAAAAGGTAGAGAGTAGAGATTGATACGTACTCACGTCAGTCGTGTCTTTTAATTTGTGCCATTTTCTCTCAGCTGCCCTTAGTTTGGCCCATGCGCTGGCCCGGAACAGAGTGTCAGGGTCTAGTTTCGGATTGTGTCGGGTTTCGAGCATTCATAACTTGTGTGTTTGTCCTTGTCGTGAGCGTGTGAGAACCGGTGTTTACACTCGTTCTTGTGCGTTCTATGTCTTGTGAGTGGGCGCGGTTTCAAGTTTTGCGCGAGTCGCACTCTCTCGTCTGTGTGCAGTGTTGTGAGTATGCGATTGGTGTTTATATCAGCCGAGTACTTTCATGTTGTGTTTTCTGTCACGTGCAGTTTGGTTGTCACCAGCTTTGTTTAATTGGCTGCATGTTCATGTCTTGTCTGTTACCCCGCCCGTCTTGTTTCATTGCCATTAGTTTAATTTTCTTCCAGCTGTGTTCTCATCAATTACCGTTCCTCATGTGTGTACTTAATCCATCCGTGTCTGTTGTCTTGTGTTGGTTTCTCGTCGTTTAAAGGTAGTGTTCATGCTGTTCTGTTTCTAGTCCTGTCTCTAGTCAAGTCTCAAGTCAAGTTGAATCTTCTAGTCCTGTTTTCCCCCTCGGGGTGGTTTTTGTTCAGTTTTGTTTCCTTCTTGTTATTAATAAATCCCCATTCTCGTGCAGTATCATTGAGTCCTCGTTCATCCCTTTCTACATACCTGACACAGAGTGGACAGATATTGTTTAGACAAGAAGTTAGAGTGTAACAAAGCGTCTGTTTCAGTATTCACATCCAGGGATGAGAATTGTTTGGGTAAAGGAAGAGAGGAAACAACTAAGCAAAGATGAAAGAGAGCGCAGGTTTAACCCTGAAAGTGATTGGTAGAGAGGTTGATGGTGCAGGAGTATTACGTTGTATATGAAATGTAATGAAGAAATTATCAGAAACATGCAAAGGTTTTACCAGAGTGTTGTCAGTGGTGCAGTTGCACGTGTCGATCAAGTCGAGCTGGTTGCCTTATAACTGAGTACCTGTGGTGATGAGTCGTTTGAGAAATGAGGCTAGGAGAGAGAGGAAGTCTGGGCTTCTGGACGCAGGGCTTCTCCGGGCACAGGGCTTCTCCAAGTGAATGTTGAAATCAATAAAGACAACAAGTGGGGTCCCATCCTCAGGAAATGAGGACAGCAGCATGTCTGTTTCCTCAACAAATGTGCCCAGTTGACCTGGAGGACGATAGATTACAGCAATGTGGATTATGGAGGGAGATGAAACTGTAATAGAATGAAATTCAAATTAATTGTACTTGCACAGAGAAGAGTGAGTAGAGTATTTACAATTCTTAGAAATGAGAAGACCCTTACCCCAACTCTCCCAGACTGATGAGGAGTGTGAGAAAGATAAGTTGCTAGAGCGAGCAACAGGGGTTGCGGAGTCCTCTAGACCAGGGGTGGGCAAACTATTTGTCTCGCGGGCCACATTGGTTTCTTGAAATTGACAGAGGGGCCGGGGTGAAGTTCGTACCTGTGCATTTACTTATAAGAAATCCTAGAAAACCTGTTTAAAGTATAGTTTGGTCTTAAATCACTCGACTACGATGCGTGAAATTACAACAAAACAATATTAATACAATTTAATCAACAGAAAAACCATAATATGCAATGTGACTGAATCGTATATTTGCCTCAGCTCTAGATTGACAATCACAGGCGTCCAATCACAACTGACCTCAAAGGGAAAACAGGGAACTAACCAATGATGTTTGATGTTATTATTACAAGAGCAAGCCCTGGCCCATGACTGACAAAAATAAAAGTGCTCGCGCGAGCCGTAGTTTGCCCACCCCTGCTCTAGACGAATCCATGTCTCACTCAAACCTAAGATATTGAGAGAAGAATTAGTAGCAATGGCTAGAATAAAGGTCATTTGTTGACTGCTGACTGACAGTTCCAGAGACCCACAAAAATGGAAAGAGGTGCATTAGAAAAGAAAGGAATAATGTTGCACCATTTTCGGCGTTAGCGCACATGCCAAATAAATATCCTACTTTGGAGAAAACAGCAGATCGCTATGCCCACAACTTTATTGCAACACAATACAAAAAACACACAAGGCAAACTAGGCTGATTCAAACAAAGATGCCAGTACACAGTACAATAAACAATAACAAACAGATTCCAAAAGATTTCTCCTTGCAAATACTGCGATGCAAAAATTAACAGAACCAAGTATGTAAACAAAATTTACGTGCTTTCAAGCTCCTACGATGATCACTCCTCCTCCCATTGTATTCATACTATACTCACACTGTATAAAAAATTCGTTTTTAATACTTCACAATTCGGTTGTGAAGCAATTAATTATTCTTTCTCAGTGTACATGATTTAGGGTATAGCTATTCAAAAATCCCAAACACTATAATAGCAGTCAGTCTGGACAAGTGGAGCGATACAAATAGTGAAGCAGCCTTTTATATTGCTGATAAAGTACACAAACTTGTCACAATTTAAATTTATATTTAAGACTTGATTTGATAAACTTGATTTGTTTATTTTGATGACTTTGTATATGATGATGATGTATATGATGATCACACACAAAGTTGTCAAAATAAACAATTATCAAATCAAGTCAGACCGAAAGCACAATCACCAACAATGCTGATATATGCAGCTATGCGAGCAAAGAGGGCACCATCCCAAAGTCACATAGTACTCCAGGGTTTGCACCAAATAAGAACAGTCGACTGAAAGCTTTCTCAGATTTCCACAGAGGCTGTAGCCTTTTTCACCCTTTCTCTCAAAGCCTCTTTTTCCCCTTTCCCCTCAAAGATAACAGGGTCAGAGAGCTTTGTTTACTGTTTTCTCTCCCCTGTTTAATTAGTTAAATGAGAAGAGGGTTCATTTTTGGAGCCATATACTGTATATTCATGAAGGGCGCCAGGCTGTGACTCTAGCTATAAAGTGCCATGGGGGCTTGAAGGCATTTATTGGTGTAAACCCTGTTGAGTTCATTAACATCCACACAAACAAGTGATTATTAACCTGAAAATCTGTGCCACACATCCCCTGAGCCTCCAAATCTCCTTGCCAGCTGATGCCTTTGTGATTAGTTTGTTATTATATGTTTGTAAATGCTTTCAATGTTCCATAATTTGGGGCTAGGCAGAAGGTCATCTGGCAGCTGATATTTTATTAAATCATTGCTGTTCTCCATTATATCTGTTAATTATTGCACATGAATTAAATGACAGACGATGTTCACCAATGCAAGTTGGGATTTTGTAGGTTGCTGATAAGCAGGCAAGCAGATATATTTGCCATGAGCCTCAAAATAAATCTGTTCTCATGTCTTCTAGAAGTGAGTGTAACAGCTAATACGAGTTATTCTTAAGTTGTGCAAACTTTTCAGAGTGTCCAGTGCTCAGTTGGTATCATCATAAGCTGTTTATGGAGTCTTGTAAGCTGCAGTAAGTTGCATATTCATCCTGGCTGCTTTGGTACCAGGTTCTGTCAAAGAGTTGATACGGTTGTGTGGAACTGCTTTAATATGTCCACCTCACTAAGCTAATTAGTTCTACATCGTGCTTAGGATTTTCATGCAGCTCTAAATGAGGTCACCTTTTTCTGCTGGTTTCTGTGCTTTAATTTATTTGCTTGTGGAAGGTTCCATCATTTTTAGATCTAGCTTCAGTGTTGCTCTTTTTGAGTGTGATGAAATAAGTTGAGGATGGTAAAAGGCGCTGAAATTCAAAGCAGTTTCAAATTCTCAGTGAATATAATTACATCATATTTCAGATACCAGTGTCAATGGGAAAGCTCAAGTAAATCTGACTACTTTGCTATCTTTTGCCAGTAAAAAGATAAGAACCACCCTCCTCCCCATTTTAGTGTTTGTCATATCACAGCTATTCAGTGTTTTCAACCACATAATGTTTATTTTAGGTTTAGGAGATTTAAATACTCATAAGTACAGCAAAAACAATACATTTCTACTTTACAAAAATGCACACTGATGTACATGGAAGAGGAAATAACAATCCATTCGATTATAAATTGACAAGCTGTTTTATTTATATCAGATACACATTGCATTGGTAACTATAAAGGTTACTCTGTACTTCTCCAACTTTACCGGCCGCCTACTGTCATTTATTTCGGGAGAACTAAATGAACTGAGTCGTTGTAAATCCAACAGATAAGATTCTCTGAATTGCGGCGCAAACTATCATGGCAGCGCCCATCGCGGAACATAGATAAGCTAAAATTATCATTTTAAATGTTTTTAATCGACAAGACATTCACCTCCACATATTTAAGAATCGGAATATCAGGTAGTTGATAATGTAGCCAACAAGTTTGTGAATATTTTTAACAAAAGAAAAACTAAATAAAAGGGACTATTCATGAAATATGAATTTGACATAAAAATGGCTATGATGAGAAAAGTTAATAAAATCAAGTTGATTCGACAAACCATTTTGATTAAAATAACCTATTGTAACAAAAATGGTCTTAAAATGTTACCTGGGTCATGCCGATAATATAGATATAAAATTTGTCATATTTAGGCAAATTTTCCAACCGCCATCTTGTTTTATTTTCAAATAATTGTGAGCGACAGCCGCTTGCAGCTGCTCAACTTTGGAAAACTGGAAATAATATAATTTCCTTGGGTGGCCCGATAACATTTTATCTACGGACCGGGGGTTGGGGACCACTGCATTAAATTATGATTTTAAGACATCCAGTTCTCTCTTTTCATGGTCTTGTGTGGTTTGTGGTTTACCACACTGCTTTGGTTTCCTTTGTTCTCTAGTTTTGCATTTAGATCTTTTGTTTGCTTCAATGAATGTACTCTACAAATAGATCTGTTACACCTCTCGCCTCATCTTCATCATCATCTTAAATGTGACAAAATCAATGTGCATTCCAGTTTACTTATTAGTATTGTGTTGTGTGCATGTCACTATTACCAGCAGGGTGCTTCAAAAAATAAAAAATAAAGAAAATAAAAGATAATTTCCATATTCAATTAGCGGAGAGAATCATATTTTAATTGGTTCTGACTTTCAACAAGATATATTAATTTGGGGCATACATACAGTACATGCTGGTTTAATCAGTAATAATTAGTAAGCAATAAACGTTATGTTTGTAAGTCGCTTTGGATAAAAGCGTCTGCTAAATTAATAAATGTAAATGTTTGATTTACTGTGTTTCATTGACAAGGAATTGAGTAGGGCACTATTGGAAAATACATCTTTCAAATTCTCCTGTTAAATCTTCTCAAAAATCAAATGCAAGTGGCTTCTCATATGAATAATTTTCAAATGTAGAGATCAGAAAGAAGCAAAAAGGGGTGCATTTATAGCTCATCTAAATTGCACAAGAAATTGGGCCTGATGGGATTCCCTTCTGTTTGATGAATAGAAAAACATAGCTTTATGTTTGACCCTAAGTGTAAAAATGCAGAGAGTCCTGGTGCTTTTTATTTGCTGACTATAAAGCACATACGGTATCTGCCATCAAAAGACAAATATTTATCATACTCGAAGGCTATAAAATATTTATGTTCAGCTCCAGAGCATGACACAACTACTCCCCTCTGTGTATCTAATAATGGAAGGATTAAGCATAGCGAATATTCGGTCAAGAGACGAGCCACCTTACTGGCACACAGTATGTGAAGCTGCTATTGTTAGCAAGGTGGAACATATCCCAAAGGCTCTGATGAGTCTGACCTGAACTTTTGTCCTAGATATTCAAAAATGCTGCAATTACCTCAGCCTTAAAATACTGCAGACTCATTCTTTAATCTAGACAGCTGAAAGTCGAGCTAGTTGCATCAAACTAACAAGCGCATCCGTAGTGTCAGGTTGCATCAGATGATCCAACACAACTGTCCTGCGGATTATTCTAAGCTGATTTGCCCTTAATTTACACTTCACCAGCTGTGGTAAACCAAAATCTATCTTCACATGCATGGCTCCTCATATCAGTTGGGTCTTTTGGAAACCACTGAGAGTGTTGATGGGTCAACGGTGATACAGAATATTGCAGCTGGGATGTATTTTCAGAATTGTGCTGGAATCAAAACCCTGCATAAACTTTCTTTCATGCAATTTGAAAATGTTTCACTATGGCAGTCAAGATTAAATATCTTTTGAAATTTCCAGCTCTTTTTTTAAGATAGTACAAGGTTTAGATTTGAGGGAAAAAAATTCTAAACTGGTCCATGCAATCTTGTAGATGTAACGGATTTAAAGTGAGCCTATGGAGCCCTCGGGATATGTTGGGAGATAATCCTTTTACTGTAGTTGTACTTTATGAAAGTTATAAGAAACATACACTCATTTTCCTCTTCTCTAAAACTAGTACTGAATGTATTTTACTTCCCATATATTTCATGACACTTCAACAGAGCTGAATTGTTCTTGGAAGATTTGTTCTGATATGTAAGACTAACAAAATCACCTTCATTCAACTTTTCCTCCTGTAATGAATGTACTGTATATGTGAGAGGCAGTAATGGCAGAGTAGATGTCTGTTTGACGCATCTCCATGTTGGGAAACCGAACAGCAGATTCTTGAGCTTCCTGCCTTTGAAGTGGCAGACCATGGGGGCGGGGGGAGGAGGGCGGCAGTGAATGAATCTCCAGGAATGTGAACCTTCAAAAGTGATTGTGAAGACGTGTTATGAGTGTTGTTTGCTTTCTTAGTGACATTTGTCAGCCCTTCCTCTGTCTGTGACTCGAGGGGAAATGAGTGCCAACTTTTTGTATAAGCATTAGTTTTTCTGATTTAAAAAAAAGTGTCAGAAACTTTTCATTCATGAACTCTCTGAACTTCTGTCATCATCAAGTTTTCTGTTTGTAAATTTGAAAGCTGTGAAAGTTGGTTTTCAGTTAGATGGTTAGAGCATCTTTTGTGGTGGGCCATATATGTTTCATATTTTGGAATAATTTAAGGCAACAAAATACCCATAGATGTTAAAAAATTAAAATATGTTTTTGAAAATATTTTTGAAAGAATGCTCACACCTAAAAAAACACACACACACACAACGCACACACACTGTCACGGTTCGCAGATTCATTGTCTCCTATTACTGCCTGTGTATGCATGCGTGGTGAGTGTGGGAGGCGTGGTTACTGATCACGGCCACCGCTTCATCACACACACACCTGATCCAAATCTCCTGTGCCTCTTTAGTGCCCTCTCACCACTACCTTGTTGTCGAGTTGTTGTCTCCCCATGTTCCACGTCGACCTCTTCAGTGTTCCAGTGTTCCAGTGTTCCATCTCCGGTGTCAGTGTGTTCCTGTACCCAGCGTCTGCGTGTCTTCGTGTCCCGGTCTGCTGTTCCATGTTCACCCTCCACGCCACACACTTTGGGATTACACTGCACTGCACCGTTTATCGTCTGCCCATTGAGTCCCTGCGTCGCCTGCTTCTTCCGGACTTTGTTCTGTTATCTCATCACTACAATAAATGTACATTTCGCAATTGAATCCTCTGTCTGCGTTTTCCTGACAGAACGACTCGACCGCGATGGATTCAGCGAATGTTCCCGACTGGCAGGAATTCATCGCGAACAACTGCTGCTTCTCTTCCTCTGCACCGTCCCTATGACTGTGCTGTAGATATCCTGGTAGGTATGTCTCCGCCTAAGGGCAAGTTATACTCGCTTTCTGTTCCTGAAAGGGAGGCCATGGAGAAATATATTTCTGATTCTCTGGCTACCGGGTTCAACCGCCCCTCTTCTTCTCCAGCGGGGGCGGGATTCTTTTTTGTGGGGAAGAAGGATGGGTCTTTGCGACCTTGCATTGACTACTGGGGCTTGAACAACATCACGGTGAAGAATACCTATCCTTTACCGTTGATGTCTTCTGCCTTCGAGAGGTTGCAGGGAGCATCCGTCTTCACGAAATTGGATTTAAGAAACGCTAATCATTTGTTTCGAATAAGCGAGGGGGATGTATGGAAGACAGCATTTTATACCCCTAGGGGCCATTTTGAATACTTGGTCATGCCTTTTGGGCTGTCCAACTCCCCAGCTGTCTTCCAAGCACTCGTCAATGACGTGTTGAGAGACTTGATCGATCAGTTCACATATGTTTACCTGGATTCACCTATATTTTCCAGGAACACGTTCAACACGTCCGGCGAGTGCTCCAATGGTTACTACAGAATGGGCTTTTTGTCAAAGCGGACAAATGCATTTTTCATGCACAGTCTGTTCCTTTCCTAGGTTACATCATCTCTTCGGAGGGAGTGTGCATGGAATCCGACAAGGTTAAGGCTGTGATAGAGTGGCCAAACCCGGACTCTCGCATAGCCTTGTTGAGGTTCCTGGGGTTCGCAAACTTCTATCGACGTTTCATCCGCAACTTCAGCCAACTAGCCGCTCCTCTGACAGCCTTGACCTCCCCCAGAATGACGTTCAGGTGGTGCGACGCTGCCGAAACGTCGGTCTCCAAACTCAAGAGCCGCTTTGTTTCGGCTCCCATTCTGATCGCCCCTGAACGCACATGTCGGTTCGTGGTGGAGGTCGACGCTTCAGAGGTGGGGGTAGGTGGGGGTTTTCTCCTATCGTTTGTCCCCAGCGGAACGTAATTACGACATTGGTAACCGGAAGTTGTTGGCAGTCAAGCTAGCTTTGGAGGAGTGGTGTCATTGGTTAGAGGGGTCAGGGGTGCCTTTTCTACTTTGGACCGATCACAAGAATTTAGAAGACATTTTTTACACTTTTTACTATCGTACCGTCCAGTTTCCAAGAACATCAAACCCGATGCTGTATCGCGCATTTTTGATCGATCCGAGCGCCCATCCACTCCTGAGTGCATTTTTCCTGAGAAACTCATTGTTTCCACACTCATATGGGATGTTGAAGCGAAGGTCAAAGCGGCCTTAAAAGGGATAACGCCTCCGCCCGGGGGTCCACCAGGTCAATTATTTGTGCCGGAGGAAGTGAGATCCGAGGTCATTCGATAGGGCCACTGTTCCAAAATAGCCTGTCATCCAGGGATCAGTCGTACTAACTTCTTAGTTAAACAGCGATTCTGGTGGCCAAAGATGTCCCGCGATGTCCGAGATTTTGTGCTGGGTTGTTCCGACTATGCCCAGGGTAAGACTTCCAACCGTTCTCCAGATGGGTTGCTCCAGTCGCTGTCAGTGCCTTCGAGACCCTGGTCCCATATGACACTAGATTTTTTCACCGCCCTCCCACCCTCACAGGGTAACACGGTTGTTTTGACCGTAATGGACTGGTTCTCGAAGGCCGCACATTTCATACCCTTACCCAAATTACCTTCTGCTAAGGAGACAGCGGCGTCTGTCATTGAACACGTCTTTCGCATTCATGGCCTACCGAGCTAATCAAGACCTCTAGAGATGTTTGCGGTGTACTGTGTCTCAGAATCCTGCTTCCTGGAGCCAACAACTTCCGTGGGTTGAGTATGCACATATTTCGTTGCCAGTGTCTTTCACGAGCCTTTCGCCGTTTGAGTGTAGTCTAGGGTACCAGCCACCTATCTTTCACAGTCTGGACTCAGAAGTCGCGGCCCCCTCCGCCCACCCCTTCATCCAGAGGTGTCATCGCACTTGGAATAGAAGCCGTGAGACTCTACTGCAGGCGGGCGCGCGCACCAAGGCCCAGGCCGATCGCCACCGGTCGAAGCCTCCCGTCTACGTCGTGGGTCAAAAAGTGTGGCTTTCTTCCAAGGACATTCCTCTCCGCTCTGTATGTAATAAACTTGCCCCCAAATTCATTGGCCTGTTTCCTGTCACCAAAATCATTAGCCTGAATGAGAGCATCTTGATGTGTACTCACGGTTCACAGATTCATTGTCTCATATTACTGCCTATGTATGCATATGTGGTAAGCGTGGGAGTCGTGGTTACTAATCACCGGCACCGCTTCATCACACACACACCTGATCCAAATCTCCTTTGCCTATTTAGTGCCCTCTCACCACTACCTTATTGTCGAGTCGTTGTATCCCCCTGTTACACGTCGACCTCTTCAGTGTTCCATCTCCGGTGTCAGTGTGTTCCTCTACCCAACGTCTGCGTGTCTTCGTGTCAACAACAACGACAATAATATTGGGAAATATGCTTTACTTAACACTTAATATTCAATATTGATTGGCCTGCTTTTCTAGAACAAGCCAAACCAGCCTTTTTTATTGTTTTCCTGTACCACTACTTTGAAACAATCTCTATTGTAAAAATAGAAAATAGAAATCGTAATAGAAATAGAAATCATTTGTAACATTATAAAAATATTTTATATACATACATATGTCATGGTTCTTCCAAAAATAGTCAGGAGACAAAAACATTATGTTGATTTATTGTTGACAGTTTATCTAATTTAATGTATGTACTTTATCTAATAAATAAACAAATAAACAAACAAATAAATAAATAACACAATTGAGTTTTCAGCACACCGAGTTCTATGTCTCAGATGTTTCTCCCAGAGATCCCTCACCAGAACTAACTCAGCCCCAGACAACTGAGTCCTTTTAAAAGGACAGATCAAACCATTATTTAAATTACAGGGGTCTACAACTGAACCACATAATACATCAGTTCAAATTATCAAACCCAAACAAAGAAAATAAATACACAAATAAACATACATAAATACCTTCACTCACAAAATCATTGACCACACACAATAAATTGAAGTAAACAAAACACACAGAAAAAATAAAAATAAACTACATTTCCCATAATTCCTGGCAGATGGTATAAACACCATTAGGAAATTTCCACGCCCTTTTAACAACACGCCTTTTTCTGCAGCCATGGATCTTGGTAATATGGATAAGAAATACATAATACATCAAACATGTTAGAAACCTACCTTGTGTAACTGGTATTATTCCCTCACTAGTGTGCACTCTAGTCAAGGATTATTGATGCTGTTACTAGGGATGTGCCAAACGAAGCTTCTGAAGCAGTGAAGCTTTTACATGAAACTGTGTCGGTGCTTCGAAGCTTTTGACACAGTGCTCTACTCTGCCATCTGGTGCTCAATAAAAATTCCAACACTAACTGTGTCATTCAGAAGTTTTGTTCATTGCGAAGGTTTAGAAACAACAAAAACATGCATATTGGTAAAAAATAATAATAATAATAATACACAATTAGATATGCATTTACCGTAGTATTTTCCGCACCATAAGGCAAAATGATTATAATGCAGATTATATTTCAATTATTTATGTTTCAATTATGGTTCTATTTCTGTACTCAAAAATTATAATTATAATTATATATTATAAGGCACATGCTAAAACATATGGTCTCGAAAAAAAAAAGGTAACGGAACCAAAACAGAGAGTTTGGTTGAACTTTACCGTTTAACAATACACTGTTTAACAAAACAAGTTATGTTTTATCCATCAAAGTCATGATTTTCTGTGTCTGAATTGAAAAGCTGGGCAATTTCGCGATCAAACATGCAGGTGTTGTGCCGAAATCTGACTCCCCCTCGCGTGCATTCATTAATACGCGCTTCCTTGAGCATATTCGCTTATCGCTCAATATTTTCTACACAGCAAACAACCAAAGCGTGCAAACACCCACCCATCAGGTGAAAAAAAATATTAAATATGATTATATTTAATATAATTCATGCACAAGTAGAATGAGAGTAATAGCATTTTTTCAAATTTTCATGCAGCAGGAACATAATTTCAATGTGAAATCAACAGTTTTGCTGGTGCAATCCATCTGACATGTTTTTTGCATCCTTTATACACATTATTTAATTTTCTATGTATTCATTTGTGTACTCAAACATCCGTGGACTATGGGACGGCTCAATCTTTGCGCTCTGTGAGTCCGTCGTGATGTGTTAGGGGTGTAACGAAGCTTCGTTCATACAGGTCACGTGACAGCCCCGTTTCAAAGCAATGCTCCGAAACACTGATTCGAAGCACTAGTGTGTCGAAAACTCGAGACGTGTGTCGACACAGGGTGTCGAGCTACCCATCCCTAGCTGTTACTCTTAGATTTAATAGATGCACATCAAAAGACAGCAACACCTCCAACACACATTTCAGGGCAACAAACACATAAAACAACAAACAAAAACAAATATAACACATACATATATAAAAAATCTATACACAGGACCCTTCGCCAAGTGTGGCCTTAGCCATCACTATATATATATTTATTAATGACACAACTTCTGAATGGTAGTGGTAGCCAAATACACACTGCACCTTCCTACAGACACTTTTTTGAGTTTTTGGTGGATCAGTGTTTTACCCCTGTTGGTACCTCCTGGCATTTGTCGGAACTTGTTTTCACCAGCTAAACATGCTGAATCAGTGACTAAACTGGACTGTCTGAGTCAGTGACTGTCAGTGGTATTCAGTTCCAAGCACCTTATAGTTTCATGACCTTCAGTACAATTCTTGTAAAATACATTTTACAACTGTGAATCCTGTTATTGTCAACTGTACTTACTTTGGCATTAATATGCTCCGATATCAGATTCTAATAATTTATCGTACCTTTCACAGAACAACCTAACCTACTGCTCTTTTGTTCAAATGACCACAACTCAAGGCATTCTTGTATGTAAAATGTGTGAGAATTGATTACGGTACATTCATTCTCCCATGTAGAATTTCCCATGAATCCCACTGTGTGTGTCTTTCTCCTTGACAATGTGTGTTTGAGTTTGTCTAGATCAGAATGTGTTACAGATATGCATATGTCCAACAGCAGCACGCAAGGAGATATTTTGCTCTCCCATTGATTATTTTAATGGAAAAGCTTCTCTCTGGCATTCACGGTGTCTTATCTGAAGGGAGTGGCTGGCTGTGGATCTCTCGCACTTGCAGCAGTGTCACTGCTCAGGCAACACAACACCTTTTACTGTGTGCTGCACAAAAGCCCTGCAGCGGAACTGTGAATAGAAGATAGCGAACACATCCTACAACTTATACATTCACACATACATACTCACATATGGCTAATGTAAAAGGCACTTCACTGTTTGACTGATAATGCAATGAGGTGGCACTGAAGTCACACACTAAAGATCAGGGAGTGGGGGATGAATCTGTCTAGATTCAGGAGACTTGAAATTTGATGCAGTGTAGAGCTTTGTAGAGTGTGAGTGAGGTGAAAAATTGATGCAGAGAGCAATTATGAGTGTGATGAATATGGAGTATTCCACTGCAGCAGCTGTGAATCCAGTCTTCTCTGAAAAATGTCTGAAAGATGAATGCATTGCAATAAATGATCAAATAAAAATGTATTTAAACAAATACAATAAACTTTAGTTCTAAACTGTAATTATAAAAATTATATATTTTATGTATGCCAAAATGTATGACAAATACCAATGTATGCTTTCTTAACAAATGTCTACTGAATTTAAATATATTATATTAAACAATTATCTTTTAATCAGTTCAAAATGTTTGACATATATCAAACTGTAACAAAGGGGTGACTCACAGGCAGAGGTCCAATCGCTTGTCTTTATTAAGAATGGTCGTACAGGCAGAAGGTCAGGGCAAACAAAGGGTTCACAAAGGGCAGGGTTCACAAAGGCAGGCAGACAGGATCGGAATCGAGGTACAGGCGGGTGGTCAAGACAGGCAGCAACAGTCGCAAGCGATAATCCAAGGCAGAGGTCGGGGTAGGCAGAACAGGATCAGAAACACGGGTAAACAGGCAGAATCGATAACGGCAAAACAAGACATGATTACCGATGCTTAGAATGACTGCAGGGCAAATCAAGACTTCACAGTGTGTGCATGGATAAGGGAGTCTTTTATAGTCCAGGTGATAGATAACAGCTGGTGTAATAAACAGACATAATGGAGTCCAGCTGGTGTATGTAATCAGTCCAGTGTACTGCATGATGGGAAATGTAGTGTGTAGTGTAGTGTCAGTATATGTGTGAGCTCCCTCTGGTGGCCATGGAGGGAAGCGCAGAGCTCATATTCATGACACAAACAAAGCTTTGTATTTCAAATGCATTATATATATATATATATATATATATATATATATGTTTATATAAAAATGGTAATTATACTTGTTTTTGATTGTGTTTTGTAAATTTGACTCCTACAAAAGAAAAAAAAAGAACCTTGGACAGAACATGACATCAAGAATGTATTGCAAGTTTTAGGCTGGGTCACAAGCTCCAAACAAGTATAGTCAAGCAAAGCAAGTGAGGGATACTAAGAAAGACAGAGACGACATTTGGAGAAAGAGCAAAAAATAGAGGTAAAGGCTGAAGAAGGAAAAGAATGAGACAAAGAATAAGAGGAGACAGGCTGAGTGAAAAAGAAACAAAAGGGAAGCGCACAGATGGTATCAGGCCTGTGAGCAGGATAAGGTTTCGCTGAGACAGTGAAGTAGAGGACAGGACCTCGTGAGTAATTGAAAATCAGACAGACAGGATGTGGTGGTTACCCTGGAGATAGATTGTTCTAAACAGGGCAACAGGGACAAAACAAAGAGTTGCTGTTTTTTCTCTCTCTGAAATCCACCAGGTAATAACATAAAAAGCTTTTCTCTACACTGTCAGAACTATGTTTGTTAATGGAACGTTTGATGTTTTTAATAAATAATAATAAACAAATAGCTTTAGCTAACTTTCAGATACAATGGGAGTAAGTTCACCATCCACAGGCAGAGAAGAAAGAAGTTGTACTGAAACATGATCAATAAATATTTTTAAATAAGGCCAACATTTTTATTACTTGATGGCCTACCACAAAAATCTCACCAAAAAACTTTGTGTATTTATTAATGATTGTATACATTTACAAAAACAGTTATGCGATTAAGCAATTACCATTTTTAGATATTATAAAACCAAATAAAGCCAAACACTGTTTGATGCCAATGTGTCCAAACTTATTTTTCATAGTAAATATATAACCCAGACAGACTCATTGGAAAAATTTACAAAATGATATTACATTGGTTCAATGGGTTTCAAATTTCCGTGGAGTGAGGCTAAAAACATGTTCAGTCTGAAATGGTGAACATAAATCCAAGATGCAACCTGTAGTGAGTTTGTGTACCGGATTAAACCCAATATGTAGTGAACATGTGATTTTTTTTTATTTTTTTTGCCCTGAACCAAACTAAGTGGCCTATGCTATGTTTTACCCATTTCACTTGAAATAAGCCTTGTAACATAAGGAGCCTCTGTTTGCACAAAAAGACTACCATCACGCCATGCACACAGCAGGGTCTTAAATTAACTGCGACTTGGGGCAAATACTGTATGCAAATACTGTATACCCTTTTAATATTCATAAGCAGAGTTTGAAATTAACTTATTCACTCACCAGAAACATTTTTAAGTTACCGGCCATTAAGAACTTTTTCTAGCCAAAAAAAAAAAAAAAAAAAAGAGTGTAAATAAACCAGATTTTTTTGCATCCATCTCAGATCATTATCTAATCTTGTGTACACTCCATTTATCCAAAGCTGCAAAACCAACTCCCTGTTAAAAATATAGTAGAACTATCACTTTTACCAGAAAAGATTGCTTTATAAATAATCTTCCTGATCAGTTTTATCTCTTCAGCATCCCCGACAGCTTAAAAAATCTTGATGTTGCAACAAAAAACTGTCTCTTTTCCAGCACTTTAGAAACAGTTGCTCCTTTGCGCTTAAAGAAGATAAAAAAAATACAACGCAGTGGTACACTGAGCAGACTCGGGCCCTCAAAAGAGCAGACAGAAAAATGTAGCGCAGCTGGAAGAATACAAAGCAGAGGTTTTTTTTAATTCCATGGAAAGGCAGCACTATTGCACACAGAAAAGACTTAAAAACAGCTAAATATGATTATTTTCTGATTCTCATAGAAGACAACAAATAAAATCATATGTATTTATTTGATAAATAAATACATGATAATGGGTCAATTAACAAGAAATTTGAAAATTGACCCATTTGATAATGGGTCAATTTACAAGAAATAAAGATCCAAACATAGACAGCACAACAGAAATGATTTCAGAAATCACAATTGTCATTGAAATCATCTTTCGAGAAATTTCATTGAAGTTTGGATGAGAAACACAGGAGAAACTCTTTTGGCTGCAGTATTTTTTGTTATAGTAGTTGTTTTTCGATTTTCAAAGAATCTGTGAAAGTATGTTAGTCCAAGCTTATATTTTTATGATTTCCATCTACTTGGCTAAAAGATAGTACCATTTTGAAAGCTGTGATAAACACACTTAGTGACTGCTAGCCAGTCCTGAGGTAAACAAGACACAGAGGGTGTTACATGGTGTTACAACTAAGCCGCACAATGCATAGCCTACATCAATAATCAGATATTTTGCATTGTACTAACCTATTAAACATTTTCCTCATATCATTACATTCTTCAAAGCATAGGTTATGCTTATGATAATTAAGACTCAACTTTTTTAAAGAAATACAAATACATGAATGAACATGTATTGCATAACACGCGTTACAACTAACCCTCTGTCTGTTACAACGAGCCCCGCTCACGGGGTAAGAATTAACGTTTTACTCCTGCCGCTTTTGCCGATACTGTACACAAATGGTAGGTCTGACGAACATAAAAACAGTGCTCATTTGTAGGAGAGGCTTGTATGTTGTTTGTATAAAAATATGTTTTTTCTAATCCTATTACTTTGTTCATTATTGGGCCAAAACCAAAAAGTGTTACTTTGTGCCCTACACTGAATGAGGTGTAAGTCGCTTTGGATAAAAGCATCTGCTAAATGTCAGGGTTCTGTCATGTCAGTTTCAATTCCTAGTGTTTTGGTCGACAGAACCTTGACACTGCTCTCTCATCGTGTCTACGTGATGTCTCGTGCAAGCTCTCGTGTACACGTGCCTTTATGTATGTGGCGCGCAGTTGAATGGTTACCGTGAACTGCGCTCCGTCTCCTCTGCCTTGTGAACACGCGGCAATGCGCGCTTGCATTCGCTGCGTTTTTGTGTCTTGTTTAGCATCAGCCCTGCCCTCCTTGTTCTCGTAATTATTACCGGCTGTTTCTGATCACCACCTTTCCTCATGTGCCTACTTATTCCCGTCATGGTACCATTGTCATTCCATGTCGTGTCTGGATGTTCCCTGTCTTGCTTCCTGTTTTGTTTATGATCGTTTATGTTATGTTTTCCCCCCCCTTTTGGCATTTCTTTTGTGAGTTTATGTTCTTTTGTTATTAAAAATAAATCTTCCTTATCCCTGCGCTTGAGTGTTCTTTGACTCTAAATGCATGTTATATCATAATCATGCACTGTTCACTTATTGGCCATAACTGGTCCCATGACCGAGCCTTGGTTTATTCCAAGGTTGTTTTATTCATTCCGTCACTTGATGGAGTTTGGGTTCCTTGCTACTATCAGGGACACTTAATATTTAACAATATTATTGATTGGACTTCTGACAAAATTGAATGAGAACTGAACTGAGCTGGATGATGATATCACTGTTTTCTCCAGAGTTGCTCTATAGAGCAATGAACTAAATTAATAGTTAATGATTTTTTACAAAGGGAATTACAGTAATACCTCGGTTTACGAGTTTAATTCGTTCCAAGAGCGAGCTCGTAACCCAAAATGCTCGTACACCAAAGCAATTCCCCCCATAAGAATGCATTAAAAATCAATTAATTCGTTCCACACGACCATAAATGCCCATTTTAAATATTTTGTTTTTATTTTACCCTATTAATTAGTTAAAATTATAACCATTAAGATCTCATATACTAATTAGTAACTCTAAAAATACTTGACAATTTACTGTAACTCACTTTGAGCAGCTTCTGCTGGCATGAAGGAGATGAGAGACAAAGGACGGAGGGGGAAAACACAAAACCTGGATTCAAGTGCAAATGAGTGAATTTACTATAATAGTGCAGAAAACAAACGAAGTGATAATCCAGAGTGAAAGTAGAGACGCGCGAGCTCCGGGAGACATGCCCGCGACCATCGCGAGCTCCGGAGTGGAGAGAAGTGAGGAGACAATGAATTCATGAACCACATATATATTTCACTACGTGAACAATAGCGATCAAAATTAATTAATGTTATCACTTCTAAAAGTATCACTGTGGTGAATGATGACTGTAGAGAATGAATGATTTATTTTAAGGGGTGATAAAGGGGTTGGAACTGCGTGACTGTGTTATGAGAGGCTGTCATTAGGATATTTCCAGTAAAATGCCCGAAGATGCTGAGCCTTAGGACAAAAATGCGCGTGGGTGAGGGAAAAATTTGCTCGCACTCCGATACAATGCTCGTACACCGATTTGACCCTCCATGCTCGTACACCGATTTTCTCGTATACCAAGTCGCTCGTAAACCGAGGTACCACTGTACAACTAAACTTTTTTAAGCTGGACAATGACATTATTTTCTTTGCTGTACAGTCAAAACAAAGTACGTTGCATTGTTTTCCTGTTATTTCTATGAAGCTGCTTTGAAACAATCTGTATTGTAAACAACACTATATAAATAAAGGTTAATTGACTTGACCTGCATTTGCCAGGTTGATGGTTGTTAATTTCAAACCCTTTTTATAAGCAATACCACACAAACAGTAGTGCTGTTTCTCCAAATATTAGCATGCAAATGTGATATTTATTTTACACCGTTCACTGGATTATACTTTAAATTTATGCAAAAATATGTAGTGTAAGTTTAGGGTTGTACATACATTATCAGCATTCAAACTAGGATTCTGACACAAGCATTAGCAATCATATATTTTGCTACAATATAAATGTTTAATCTCTAATGTTCCTTAACCATAAGTAAGATTTAAAAATGTTAACTGACCTTTCTAGCAAATTGCATACATTACATGCTTTCCTGGCATGAAATCTTTCTTTCCCCTAGAACATTGCATAGGTCTACCATCATCCCACATTTCTGATTTCAAGAATCTTCCAATTGTAAATGTGTTAGTTCCCTTATAGTTAGGGAAAAAATTCAGGCAGAGGTTTTGCTGACATTGGCATAGCTGTTTCATCAAGGGTGACAAAGCTGATCCAGTTCTGTCCTCAGGTTAAGAAAGTTCTGAGATAAATCAAACAAGATGGAGGCCAGGTAAAAGCCAATGATTGCTAGTAGCAGTCATTGACACATCTCTGCCCTCGCTTAAACACATGAAATACAGCTAAAGTCATAAGCTTTATTCATTCCATCTTGAGGAGGATTAGACAGAAACACAGTATCAATTTTGTTATAACACCCAGCTTACTGCACATTTTAATCTTGTATAGCTACTCTCAGCCTAATATGACTTGAACACAAACTAGATATCCATGAGCATAATTGTATAATCCACACTGTTTGCACATAATGCCAACAGTTGACATCTGGCAATGCAAAGCCAAAATTTTGACTATCAGAATTGTCTGGTCCAAATTAAAATGAACAGCTTATTTTGACTTACTTAAGGAGGTCTCACCAACAGGTAAAGCAAACAACCACAATTTGTTTTTTGTAATGCAACATTTGGCCTTCCAACATTTGAGGTGTAAAATTACATTTATGCAGACACTTTTATCCAAAGCAACTTACATTGCATTTAAGATGCACATTTTACAGAGGCCTCATTTACTCAAGTACTGAATTGAAGCCTAGCTACGCTAATATTCCAGTGTCCAAGGAGGCTCACAGAGAACCTAACAATTGGAACTTATATTACTACTACAAAGCCCTCAAAGTGTAGCCCTCAATACCTCAACTCTCATAATGAGAGGAGGCCTATTAACACTCTTGATGCTACCAGAAACAGCCAGGAGAACAAGGAGGGCAGAGAACAAGGCGGGTAAGAACAGGAGGAGGACTGGACAAACATGACAGACAAGAGAAGGGCAGGAGGGTGCTTACCCTGGAGACCGTGGTCTCAGGGTGGTCTTCAGGGTGGTGCTGGAGGATCAGGGGTCCGGGGCTGCGGTGGAGGATCAGGGGCCCAGGGCGGGCAGCCTTCCAGAGTAGCGCCGGAGGATACAGGAGCCAGGGCGGTCCTGCCAGCAAAGTCCTGTGGTGTCTGGGAATTTCCTCTGTTGATGGTAGTTTTCCCCGATCCAGAACAACGATTTCAGCGTCGCATCATCGAGCGGTAACATGACGGCGAGTGCGCTGAATTCCATCGTGAACTTGAAGAAGTTGGTGTTTCTGTGGGCGATGGTGATAAGCTCCACATGATTAGCCATTCTTGTTTTCAAAAAGTCTTTCTTAGGTCCGTCTTAGGTCGTCTTAGGTCTTCTTAGGTCTTCTTAGATCTTCTTGCGTCTTTCTTAGAACCTTGGTCCATTCTTCTGCTAAGGGTGCGTGCAGGAGGAAGGCACGAAGATAAAGGTAAATGATACATATATGATATTTATTTAAACAAGAAGAGTACAGGACACACAACACTGTATTGACGAGACCGGACACAGACTAAGACCAACACAAGGCTTAAATACACAGAAAATGATTAGGGAAACGGGAACAGCTGACGAGACTAATGAGATAATTAGTGCAGACACAGGTAAGACAGATGACATGATGAGCGAACAAAAGGGGAGTTAACAGGTAAACATGACAACCACAAAGACACGGATGACAGAGCCGTGACTAATATATAATATTAGAATATATATATATATAGTTTGTTTATTTTCTGTGATTTCTGAGAATGTCGACAAAGATGCTTAAGTCTCTGAGTGGAGGCACAATTAATTAGTTTGTAATTTTACATCCGGTGGAAAAGCCTAAAGGGCCAGTCACACAGCGAAATGCATAAATCACGCACGGATTACGCACAGATTTTCGTTTCTGCACGGAGCGTGCATCGTATGCGTATTTCGTCGGTGGAACGAACTTGGACCATCAGTGTTTTGAACAGTTCAAAAATTTTACGACGCACAGCTGTGCGTTATTCATGAGTCGGCGTGCGTAGTTTATGCGTCGAGTATTCGTGACTATGCGCGGGACACACGTCGGCCGTCAGTGCTTATATGCGTCGGAGCTGGTTCGAAACCGCGCACGTCCACTGACTACCCACCATATCACTCATGAACCACGCATGAACCGTGCACGTATCACGTTCATTCCACTGACATTGTGAATTCTGAAAGTGCTTGTTCGTGGAACGTTCGTGAAGCATGCGTGTTTGGATGCGCTCCGTCAGTGATTCTGTGCATGATTTGTGAGTGATTCGTGCGTGATCGGCTGTGTGACTGGCCCTTAATCAAAACCATACTTTAATATGAAAAATCAAAGTAAAAGTGTAGAAGTACCAACCACTTCAAAAAAGTGTGAGTCAGCTAAGGTCAGAAAGGTGTGTCCATAGACTGGCTTGATTCATGACTATCATTTGTGTATGAAAAATTAATCTCAAGGTTGATGAATTATCTGTGATAGCCCTTTGACTAAATCATGGAAGTGTGAGCCTTGCCCTTCAGTGGCGTCTCACTTAGACAGCAAGGTCATCTGGAGCACAAGAAACTTCAGACAGCTTCTCTTTGAAAGGAAGATGCAGACAGGGTTTGGAGATATGCTGTATGACATTTAATCAAGCGACCCCAGTAAATGCAAATCTGCACGGGATGGCTCGGCTGTGTCACAAGACCTTAAGAGACAGAAACAGGATGCTGCGAATGAGAACAAGGCCTCTTGTGTAACGATAGCTCACATTAAGGCATGATTTATGATACACAATTCAAATACATTTGTAGGTAATACCACACCCTTCATCTGAATCTTATGCAAATGAAGAAGAGTCCAGAGAGTTAGTTAGATTACAATCCTATTGTGAATCAGTTCATTCACCATCTATGACTCGTAGTCTCTCAGTTGGGAATAAAGAATTCCTCTTTGAAGTTGTGATGACCTCTTCCCCCATGTGAAAAGCCCAGATATAACTTTTTACATATAGCAACATCTCTAAAAACAGTGAGAGTAAGACTTGAATCAGTTGGGAGATTTTTGCTTTAATTATTCAACGCTCCTACATCCCTCTTCCGGCTTACCCGTTAGTGTACATGCACACATGCATTACAGCTGAGGACAATAAGCTAGTGGAGGAACCAATTATATGAGGGATGATACGACTTTGGTTCAGAAGCTTCAATATGTCATTATCTCTGAATCGACATATCTAAGCTGCCCTGACAGTCCATTTCTGTCAGCTCGGCAGACAAGCCACCATGATCAACCATTAGTTGGCAAGAAACAGGAGAGAAAAAAATGAGTGGCCATCCATAATACACTTGTCTTTTTGCCTTTCCATCCTTCATTTCCCCACCTTAAAGTTAATGCATGGACGTTTCAGGTAGTTTCCTGCTCCTCGTCCCCCCCTTTCTCGCCTCTCATTCACTTCAAAGTCTTGGTCAGATTACTCTGCTTAAATCTGAAATGGTAATTGTATTTTTCTAATCTAATCCTGTTAGACCCCTATACTTCCTCTGGAAACTGCCTCCAGGCAATTATGGCAAATGTCAATGAATTAAGTAATAGCTTGGTGAGAAGCCAGGCCGGCTTGCTGTAGATCAGCACTGTCAGCAGAAAAACACATCTGTCACTGGCCGAGCGAAAGGGTTCAGGCAAAGGAGCAAACACACGCACACACACACTTACACAGAACCACGGCATTACACATCATTTAGCTCCTTCCTAAATTGCTAACATTATTTTCCAAAATAGGATGTCAAGACACAGAAGAGGAAGTTTATAGTAGGTTTGTGTATAGGCTTGTGTGTTTGAGTGGGCAGAAAAGCTTTTACCCATAAGGAAGAAAAATCACAAATGAGATCTCTTAATATCTCAAGTTTTTCTCCTCGATGGCAATGCGATTGAATGGGAAACATTTACTGGCTCCTGCTCAGATTTTCCTCCTGAGAAAAAGGCCCTTGTTATCTCACACAAGTTACAGTAAAATTCTGAAAAATGTAAAACAAAAACTGTGCTCAGAAAAGCCAAAAAGCCTTCAATCAAGAAATTGCAATATGAACTCAAACATTTAAAAAGAATTAAATCTGTTCATGGCCAAATTATCTAAACTATACTATCTAGATGTACTCTCTTACTACATGTCAAAAATTCACAATATGATGTTTTATTAACAAAGTTTGGGAGGAGCACGTTCAAAGGATTAACGCAATCAACACGTCATCAGCAATTACACCTCATCCTATCAGCAGGAGAGGAAGCATGTATATATAGACATGTTTTACTCACCTACAGCTCTTGACATTTTTCGGCATCCCTCCACCACCCCAACTCCTCACACTTAATTGTTCCTATCAAAGTCAGGATACGGGGGGAGTGCTCCAGGTTCGGGCTAAATACCGAGCTCGGAGCCCTCTCCTCGGACAGCACGCCACATACGCTTACCAATTATTGCTCCTGAATCATTTGTAAGTGTGAACTCGTAAAACCTTCTTTTGAGAGACAAGGCATGAAGGCATAAACTAAGTTAGCAAATGTGTTCTTTTCTCAATAAGAATTCTAGAAGACTTTGCCTGTTCTCAATCCAGCTTATTGGTTCTATTTTCTTTCCTTATTCAAGAAGCTGTTTTACACAGCTGTACATTATAATAGGGAAGAAAAGATGCTCTACATAATAATTTTTTTTTTTTTTTTACTATTGCAACATATCCTAGTGGAATGGCTTCTTGAGCAAGAAAAAATGTAAAAAGGGTTGTTATTTTGTCCATGGGGAATTGAGATGATCGTCATTGTTTGCTATTTCTGCAATGCAATGGAACAGTCTTCTTATCATTATTCGGGAGGCAGACACCCTCTGTCAGTTTAAATCTACACTAAAAACACATCTCTTCAACCTGGAATACACATAACTTATTATCAATTTTCATAATTCAAATCATGCAAAATGTTTTGTGGGCTCCACAAACTGGATCAGCCGGAACTGGGAGCACTTCCCATAACACCTTATGTACTCGTTACATGATAAGAAGTTTTATCCCAAAGTTTTATCCTCTTTTTATCCCAAAGTTTACCAGTCAGCTGTTACTGGGCCATATCCAGATCACATGAAGGACTAGACCAGTGGTTCTCAAACAGTCGGGCATTAGTCAAATCCCTGGGGAACATGTTTTTTTTTGCCAGGGAGTAGGTTTTCTTGCACTGAACAAGAGCAGCAGATATTAAGTTCCGATAACAAACTCTTCACCCTTTGATGTGTACAATCACGCCGGTGTTTATGTGTCACGTGATCAACCGCTAAATTCACTCGTGTTTTCACGCGATATCTGGCACTGATCCAGAAAAAGATGGGCTGAACTGCGGCGCAAACAAACACAGCGGCGCCCATCGCGCATCACAGATCAATAAACTCATTATAAAAATTAAGCAACAAAACACATTCACTTCCACCTTTCTGAGAATATCAAAATCAGGTAGTTGATAATGGAGCAAAAAAATTCAGTGTGAAAAAGAAAAAATGAGTGTGATACATCTAGTTTTGTGACTGCGGTATGTCACGTGACAAGCATGACGCGTCGCCATGGAAACAATACAGCGAAAGTTCCAAAATGGGGGGCGGGGGGCACGAAATATTTACTTCTTCCTAGGGGGGGCGTGACAGAAAATAATTGAGAAGCACTGGCCTAGACACAGGCACAACACAGCCCTGAAGTTTCAGGAAAGACTATGTCAACTAAACTATCCCCCGCGAAGGCCTCAGCAACAGAACATGCGCACATACACATTCAAAAAAGCATGCCGATAGCCTGGGAACATGATTAACATCTTAGAGTTTGGCACGGGGATGTTGGTGGTGCCTTCTTTTGGGGGCTTGCACTCTGAAATCTATTTCGAGTTTTGTGTTCTAATGTAATGTGCCATTGTTGTTTGGGTGAATGTCCGGAACGTGTTGTGAGTTTTTTGTTTTTGGAGGAGAATGGAGAAACCCCTAAGTTAATAACTAATGATTCTGCAACGAAAAGGAATCAGTCAAAACTTACTTAAGCGGAAAATGAATTTCTTACAGAGCTGCTGTGCAGCCAAAAACAATCTTCATTGAATTTTTTTTTTCTATTATCACTGTAAAGGTGTTTTGAAACAATCTGTATTGTAAAAAGTACTATATAAATGTTGTGACTTGACTTGATAATTAGACACAGCTAGTTTTACTCATTGAGAGATTTACCTAATTATTTTATTGGAGTCCTACAGATAGTAACAATTAGCCATGCATAAATTTAAAACTATTATGGTAGTGGCTTGATGCAGCGAAAGAGTTGCAGATCACTTTGTAAGAAAAAAAAGAAGTCTGCTGTGCCATTAGAAACATTTTCTTAACCCGTAAAAAAACTAATTAATGCTGTCATGTAAATATGGTTCATTAATTTAATTAATTGCTAATTATAACATTTAAAATGTAAAGCCGGAACAAATAAGCCTACAATAAGTCATAAAATAATGGACTTAATTGGGAAGCAGTACATTTCATTATCTATTATAACTTTTATGTCAGTAAAACTTTTATGTCGTTTCCATATAAAGGTTATATTCAAGTTTTTTGACAGGTGTGTGATGTTCTTTTAATTTGAGGTCATTGGCATCAGCCAATCATTGTACTTTGGTTTTGAGAATCGATGTATCTGCTCTTTCCAATGAAAACAAGAATGCACAGTAATCTTAGAAAATCTAGATAATTTAATTAAACCTGCAAATTCGGTTGAAGAGCCACATTAGCCAGAGATCAGTTATCATCATTAGAAGATTTGGCATATGTCAAATCATATCAGATGTGTTAAGCAAGGTACAAATAATAGATCCCAGTTAGTCGGGATCTTCAGGCTTATTAAAAACCTCAACACATGTGTGTTGGGGCAAGCTGGAGAAAAAAAATCTGCTAAAATGGCTCTTAGGACATGGTTTGGACATCCCTTTACTAGGAAGTTTTAGGACACATCTGAGACAATGTAATTACATAATTTAAGCCTTCTGAGCTTTGAAGGAGTAACCTTTGAGTTAAAGGAAAATGTGTTCCCTTTCTAATAAGGATTATATATTGCAGCATTTTTCAATTCAGCTTCTTGGGACCTCCAGGATAGTCATTAGTGTGACACACCCTACTGAGGTCTTGGAGCCTTTACTAATGAGCCAATGTGTTGAATCAGGGGTGTAAGATAAGGGAGACATCAAAAATGTGCAGTGCTGGGGGATTCCAGAGCCGGACTTACCACTCTATTAGGTCTCTGTTATTAACTTGAATTTATGCATGCTGAGTAGTGTGCAGAACCCTCACAGACATTAAATTCATATTTAATATCCATAATTGTTTTGATTTTCCCATAATACCTGGAACCCTTTGGTGTAAATGTTAATGTATGCTGATCAGCATAACATTGGACTGACCTAACTGATTTTGATTCTCTAAAATATTCATATCCTTCTCATAACATATCAATTTCTGACCAAAGTCCACCTATGTAATGCATAATTATATTACTACATAAATCAATAATTCATCTACAGTAATAACACATTCATATTTAATGTAAATGCATAAGTTCCAATTGATGATAGAGTTTGTGCTGTGTGGTTATGGTGGACTTGTGATTCTGGTTACATCATGTACATATTTTATCAAACAAACCTGTCAGCACTTTTACAGGTCAAATTCAGTGACTGAAACTGCCGGGGGATGGGGGTGGCAAAAGCAGACCTGTGGCATATATACAGGGCTTTTAGGAGGAACCACAAATAAGTTGTTTACAAATATTGCTATAAAGTCAGTATGTTATTATTTGTCCAAAAACTGTGATTCCTTGTGTGGCTCATAAAAGCAAGAATTGAAAGAATATCCACACCACACCAGATGGGTCGGGTCATTCAGCAGCTTCCATCACATGCTTAACACCTGCTAAAGTCTTCACAACTGTATATTATATTTTGAGTGACTTTAATATTTTTGTAGTCAACAGACCTTGTTGTGAAACTTCGAGCAAAGAACTCGTAGTTATAAACTTTTACTTATTGGAAGGCTGCTCAAAAGGAGATGAAGATGATTTTAACTCATTTTTAAAGCTCAATCAGGCAAATAACAATATAAACAATGGTGGACAACTGAAAAGTACACAAGGAGGACCTAAAGGAAAAAAAAGTGCTCAAGGAGATGAGCTAAATGATGAACAGCTGTGATAATAGAGTTAGTGTCCATGGAAACAGATGAGAGGCTGGAAACTGAACACAGGAACATACGTGACCGAAAATAACAAACTAAAAATCCATGAAAATGAAACTAAGATCAAAATAGCATCCAAACAGAACACAACTGTGACAATTATAGAGGGTACTTTGATTACTATTGATTCTACACAGGGGCAGACTGAGCAAAATTGGCCCTGGACTTTCTGGCACAGAACGGCCCACCATAAACCCACCAACTCATTATGTACAGTGCAATGTTTAACACCGTTTACTAACCTACAAATAAAACAGGATACAGAAATATAAATGCTCTTTACACTTGTTTTATTGAAATGCCTATCATTTATAATAATGACTGACATACTTTACATAATTTGTCTTCCCTGGTGTACATGGCAAATAATAAATGATTTTGAAGATTTACACATCCGTTTTACATAGAAGGACAGTTTAGTATCACTAAATTTCAATACATCTGATGCAGTAAAAACAGTAATATTATAAATTAATACTAATTTTTGCATCAGTAATCCAATTGTTCACAGCTTCTGAACAAGTGAGGGCCAAAATGCAGAGAGAAGTGAAGACAATTTTTTTACAGCACGTTAGACAGGGGACAGGGCTGTGATGGCAATGGTGAAGTGACGAGCAAAACAGTAGGGCAGAGAACACAATAGGTGTCACACGTTCACTAAACCAGGACTCTTATTTTGCCTTTTTCAGTCACATGTCTCTTTTGTTCTAGAATCTTCCATCACTCATCAGTCACTATGGACAATAATCATCACAGGTATTAGCTATTTGTTTAGTGTTTGTTATTTAGTCCTCCTCCAGCTTTCAGTGGTCGGTTTTTCTTTGTGTCCACTGCTGTTACGCCACCCTTGCATTCTTTATTAAATTTCCGTTGGATCTCATCTTCTTCCTTTGCCTAACTCGTGACAATAGGATAGCTGGTTGGTCAGAACTTAAGACTGAAAAGACGTGAACGCCGATGGAGGAGATTGGGCAGCAGCTCAGGAAACCAGAGGCTTGAGACTCAGGGATGTGATGATGTAGCGCTAGACCTGGAGTCTCAACAGCTAGGGCAGTGCTTCGCAATTATTTTCTGTCGCGCCCCCCCCAGGAAGAAGTAAACATTTTGCAGCGCCCCCCTCCCCCTATTTTGGAACTTTCGCTTTATTGTTTCCATGGCAACGCGTCATGCTTGTCACGTGACAGACCGCAGTCACAAAAAGCGCTGTTTGATAGATGTTTCACATTTATTTAGTTTTTTCTTTTTTATTCAAAATAGTCACTAACTTGTTGGCTCTGTTATCAACTACCTGATATTCAGATTCTCAGATATGTGGAAATGAATGTTTGTCGCTTAAAAACCTTTATAATGATCAAGTTCTCTGAGCGCGTCTTTTTTGGATCAGTGCCAGATGAATTTAGCGATTGATCACGTAACACATGAACACCAGTGTGATCGTACACATCAACGGATGAAGGGTTTGTTATCTGAACTTCATATCTGCTGCTCTTGTTCAGTGCAAGAAAACCTACTCCCTGACAAAACCCACTAAACTACTACAAAACCCACCGCGACCCACTATTTGAGAACCACTGTGCTAGGGTGAAACATGAGGCAAGGGCAGGAACCAACAAAAGACAAGAGCAAGCAAAACTATGACAAAAAAAAGATAAACTAGCTATATTTAGCAAAATATAAAGGGAGCAGACCACACAAGGAGCAGGTGAACGAGGCCTAAAGGATGACGGCAGGATCCTGACAGTTTTCAGGAGTACACTTCAGAAGTCATTCTAATATGAAGATTTGCTGCTCAAGAAGCATTTCTGACACAATGTTATATATTTCCACAAAAGTGTTAATATTCACAAAGAGAATTCATAATAATTAATAATTGGGTACAAATAACAACTGATAAGAAGTGCAAATCAGTTTATTAGAACAATTTCTGAAAAAATCGTGTTACACTGAAGACTGGAGTAATGATGCTGAAAATGTAACTTTTGTCACATATATTAAAATGATATATTGGATGTATACAAGATATTTTAAAATGCAAAACAGTTTGTAAAATTTAATAATATGGATATATGAATAATTAATCAGACATTTTAAAATAATTATTTCAAACTTCTGACCCTCCAGTGTTTATATATAGCTATGCATAATATAATGCATGTGATCTAATTGGTAAATTACATTTTTATTTTAAAAAATAAGATGCTTTTTTAATAAGGGACCAATATTCTAGTGCAAGTTCGACAAGCGAAATAACTGAAGAAAGACTGGAAAAAGATATGTAAACATTCACTCTTACTGAAAACATCTACATTAATATTTCTTTGTGCATTGTGTAATGAATAACATGAATTACATTAATATCAGATAATTTTTTTAAATGTTGTTTTCATTGCTTATATCTTATCTCAGATTCTTCAGAAGCGTCAACAAGCATGTTGCTAGACATCCAACAATGTATAAATTGGGTCTAATAGATGGAGCTAGAATATCTAACCACACCCTATCCCTACCCAAAACTCTATCTCTGCATTCCAAAAGATGTCCAGAGAGGTTGAGCTGGACGATATTTTACTCTGCACTGAGTGTCTTCTGTTAAAAAGGGCTGCATTGCTAGGTGAACAGTAAATCCACACTTCTTCCATTTGATATGAGATTTCAAACACAGATACGCGATTTTAAAACTCTGCCAGGCCATGCGGGCGATTCATCTGGGCTGATGGAAGGATAGGCTACACAATTTCCTATAATTCATTCTTTATATGCATTATGTAACAATGGGTTGAGCCACTTTTACAAAAACAATCCTGGCTCGTACGCCCTTGATTCCATCTACAACAAATTATCAGTGGAATCCTTGTTTTATTTGAATGCAAATGTCGCGAGCTTCTGTATTAGCAGTATTAGTTAAAATATTTTTTTATATAAACTGAATTAATTTCATATTTATAGAATTTTAAAATGTACTTAATTTCTTTTTTAATTTCTTTTGACCAAAAAATAAGATATTTTGAACAATATTTAAACATTTGAGAAATAAGGTACCGTTTTTGTCTATAAAGTAAATTAAATTTTCAAAGTTTGTACGTTTCAAAGGGGGTTTGAATATAATTCAATATATAATTATATAATTATATTGAATATAATTCAATATTTTTGTTCAAACTATCACTTTAATGTCAGAATAGCATATTTCCAAACACTTTTTACACCTTCCAAGTTCTCATTGTAAATTTATAATAATTTATATGCCAAAAGTGTGTATTTTATTTTGTTTCAGAATTTGAATGTTGAGCTACATCTGTTTGAAACCCATTTCCAATCTACTTTTTGGCATAATTTGCTTTCTGCACCAGCCAGGAGAAAAAAAATTGGTTCAGTACACCACATTACCATCGGAAACAACACTCTCAGAACATTGCATTGGCAGGAACGTGTGGTGTTGTGCCAATTATGTCCCAACCGCTTTATCTGGTCCAGTTATCAGCATCTACCTGTGAGTTCCCACTTGCCGGTACAGAGGGTTCTGTGTGAAACTCAGTGAGCACTGGTGGTTGTGGGCCACTGGTGTGGTGAAAAATAACATCCATAAAAGATGCAACGCTTCTGTGGACACTCCGTCTGCACATCCGCATACAGTCTATCACTTCTCGTAAATGTCAGGGTTAAGTAAAGGGAGTTGAGAAAATATGAGTTGAATTTATGAGGGGAAGGCAACCACAACTTCATGGAGGAAACTCTTTATCTTCTTTATGAGGTTAAAATAATTTTTCCTACAGATCAAAAAGACTCAGTTTGTAATTATTTTGTTGTGTAACCTAAACTAATCTGTGTTACCGAAACCAAAATTCACAGAGTAGTGCCTAGAGCAGGGGTGGGCAAACTATGGCCCGCGGGCCACATCCGGCCCATTGGGCTTTTTAATCTGGCCCATCCGGCCCATTGGGCTTTTTAATCTTTTTAATCTCCATCAACAATTGCGGCGTGCTCACAACCGTATACTAGGGGAACTATATACCAATGCAACCTCAGTGATGAAGCTCACAGAGAGAGCCTGTAGATCCGCTTACTCTTTAGCAAAGTGATTGTAAAATGGAAGAGGGTTTTTAGAGAGATAAACTTAATGGGAATCTCCTCGATGAGTTCAAAGGGGGCCTGGAGCAGGGACCTTGGTATATGCTGCAGGCCTACTAAAACATGTAACTAAGGGTCCCTGCCACCCAGAGGTACGTGGTAAGCAGCTATGGCAGCCTCGTAGACTTTCGGAGTGGACAGGGATGACCCTGCAGTGAATCTGTCTTGCAGGAACTCCAGAACTGTGCTAATCTGACTGGTAACTGGGATCAACTGCCTCTCACTGCACCAAGAAGTGACCCGAGACTTGAGACTTGAGACTTGACACTCTCTGGACATATTTGGAAGTGAGTTACTGGCCAAGAGCACACCCTTCTTCTCATTCAGTCTCAAACCCAACTCTTTCATATGAGCAAGAATGACATCTCAATGCTGAATAGCTACCTGAGGCGACTCGGCGAGAATGAGCCGTCAATGTAGTTGAGTACACAAATGCCTTGGGAGCGCAGTGGGGATAGCACTGTGTCCATGTATTAGGTTAAAGTGCGGGGTGATAGAGCTAGGCCGAAGGGAAGTACACAATAATGGTACCCCCCCCCCCCAAAAAAAAAGGCGAACTTCCTGTGTTGGGGAAGGTGTTCCTGTGTTGGTCCTTCTCTCCTAATCTGAGTTACTATTTGCTTCAAAGTCGACATTCTGATCATGAATCACATTACAGAGTGGTTGAGAAGACACAGGTCTAGAATGGGTGGCAACCATCCATCCTTCTTGGGAAGTTCTTCTGTTCTATTGCTCTCAGCAGAGAGTTTACTTCTTGCTTTGTTACCAGAGCCTGCTCGGGGCCCAGAACCCTGCTGAAACAGAGCGGGTGAGACTCGAACTGAATTGAATACCCTTTTGATTCTGTACGCAAGACCCATTTAGAGACATCATTTGTCACGTTTATGTTGTTATTTTCACCCTTCCATGGACTCTTAGTTTACCTTGTCGTTGTCACATGTTCCCCGTTCCTTTTCTCCTCGTCACTCATTAGCTCCCATTGTCACTTATTAGTCACAGGTGTTTTGTGTTCCAGTCAATCATAGTCAGCATTTAAGTTCTCCTTGTTCACTCCCCAGATTGTCAGTCCTAAACGTTATCTTCATGTTGTGCTACTCTTCGTGTGGATGCCCTCTTGTTTTGCACTCCCATGTGCTGTTTTGTTTTCTGTTTTATAATTAAAGTGTTTATGTTTTGGACTCCGCGTCTCCGAGTCTCTCTCCGCATCGCACGCCAGCTCTACGCACACATAGTGTAACAGAAGGACTGACCAGGGCTGGTCACCCTCAAGCGACCGTTTGTCACCATGGACCTGTTCCAGCGTCAGGGAGCGGAGTTTAAACTGCAAAATGGGCAAAATGGGCGGCAAAATGGGCGGCGACTGGAGGACTATGTGGCAGAGTTTCTAGAACTCTCCTTTCTGGTGAGGTGGAACGACGTGGTGCTTAACACCCTCTTTGAACGGGGCCTCGACACCATGACCCTCCGGACCCTCGAGGGAACGAGTTTCTCGCTGAGGGAAAATATTGACATGATCCTGTGGTTGAACGGATCAGATTACACGGTCGAGGAAGCGGCCACGTCATCTCTCCCGAGCGCCGGCCGTAAACGCGGTAAGCGGAGGCGGCCCGCGGCTGCCACGGATGATCGGTGCTCCCAGCCCACGGCCGAGCCTGAATTGTTTCCCCGAGCGGCCGCGCCTGAAGAATTGTTTCCCCGAGCGGCCGCGCCTGAAGAATTGTTTCCCCGAGCGGCCGCGCCTGAAGAATTTTCTCCCCGAGCTGCCGTGGCCCTACCCGCCAGAGCCTGAGCTGCCGTGGCCCTACCCGCCAGAGCCTGAGCTACCGTGGCCCTACCCGCCAGAGCCTGAGCTGCCGTGGCCCTACCCGCCAGAGCCTGAGCTGCCGTGGCCCTACCCGTCAGAGCCTGAGCTGCCGTGGCCCTACCCGCCAGAGCCTGAGCTGCCGTGGCCCTACCCGCCAGAGCCTGAGCTGCCGTGGCCCGACCCGCCAGAGCCGTGGCCCGACCCGCCAGAGCCTGAGCGGCCGTGGCCCGAACCGCCTGAGCTGCCTGGACTGCTTCCTCGAGCCCCAGAGCCGCCAGAACTCTGGGGCCTCATAGAGCCACCGCTGGAATTCCGGGACTTCCCCGCGCCACCGCCGGCGCCCCAGCCGGCCCCGTCTGCTCCACCGCCGGCGCCCCAGCCGGCCCCGTCCGCTCCACCGCCGGCGCCTCAGCCGGCCCCGTCCGCTCCACCGCCGGCGCCTCAGCCGGCCCCGTCCGCTCCACCGCCGGCGCCCCAGCCGGCCCCGCCCGCTCCACCGCCGGCGCCCCAGCCGGCCCCGCCCGCTCCACCGCCGGCGCCCCAGCCGGCACCGCCTGCTCCACCGCCGGCGCCCCAGCCGGCACCCCAGCCGGTCCTGCCCGTCCCGCCGGAGCCACCGCCGACACTCCAGCCGGCGCCCCAGCCGGCCCCGCCTGCTCCACCGCCGGCGCCTCAGCCGGCACCGCCTGCTCCACCGCCGGCGCCCCAGCCGGCACCGCCTGCGCCACCGCCGGCACCCCAGCCGGTCCCGCCGGAGCCACCGCCGGCACCCCAGCCGGTCCCGCCAGAGCCACCGCCGACACTCCAGCCGGCCCCTTCTGCTCCACCGCCGGCGCCCCAGCCGGCACCGCCTGCTCCACCGCCGGCACCCCAGCCGGTCCCGCCGGAGCCACCGCCGGCACCCCAGCCGGTCCTGCCCGTCCCGCCGAAGCCACCGCCGACACTCCAGCCGGTCCAGCCCGTCCCGCCGGAGCCACCGCCGACACTCCAGCCGGGCCTGCCAATACCACCAGAGCCACCGCCGGTTATCCAGTTGGTCCCGCCCCCCTCACCCTGTGTTCTCCTCCGGCGCGAGGTCGCGCCTGCCGGGAGGGGGGTGTAATGTCACGTTTATGTTGTTATTTTCACCCTTCCATGGACTCTTAGTTTACCTTGTCGTTGTCACATGTTCCCCGTTCCTTTTCTCCTCGTCACTCATTAGCTCCCATTGTCACTTATTAGTCACAGGTGTTTTGTGTTCCAGTCAATCATAGTCAGCATTTAAGTTCTCCTTGTTCACTCCCCAGATTGTCAGTCCTAAACGTTATCTTCATGTTGTGCTACTCTTCGTGTGGATGCCCTCTTGTTTTGCACTCCCATGTGCTGTTTTGTTTTCTGTTTTATAATTAAAGTGTTTATGTTTTGGACTCCGCGTCTCCGAGTCTCTCTCCGCATCGCACGCCAGCTCTACGCACACATAGTGTAACATCATTAGACATGGCTACAACCTGAAACTCTGCTAAGGGCCTCTGGTATCTGGTGAGCATCCACTCTAGGGTCTGGGGTAGGGAACGCCAATGTGAGGCCTGACATATTTCGCATTAGGACCTCTTAGGACCTTGGTAGCCTTTTTGGCGAGGAGGACGGTCCTCAGATCCCTGAAAGCCCCGGCACAGCCCACCAAGTCCAGGAGGGTTACTTTGCTTTTAGCATCACCCCATGGCCATGTTTGTGTGCCCCCACAAGGGTGTAATAAATTGATGATCGTAGTGTTTACTCCTCGATGTGAAGGTTTGGGAAAAAGGGTATGCCCTGCAATTTCATAGACACAACGACCATCACAAAATGGAAGACCAAGTGTGCCATTTAAGACAGGGCATTGGTGTAGTATTGAGGTAGTATGCACATACAGATTTGTTTTTTTTTTCCCTCTGTTTGATGTTTGCAGTTGATTTTTTTTTCTTTTCCGATTAAACAAATAAATGCACTGTAGAATTTGGAAACTAAACTTAAGATGGCTTAATTTATACTACTACAGGGCAATTTGAAAACACAAATGAATTATGAGTTTGAACACCTGCTAGCTCTGACATGCAAACTGGTATGAAAATAGGGTGTTAAAGGGGGCCATATCCATGTCTTACAGGGGCCATATCCAATTGTGTGCCTTTGAATTAATTCTGCTACATATAAATTTTTAGATTTATAAATCAGAAACAAATTGATGTAGTTCAAAGTAATAGCTTCCCACAGTTGTTCAAATGTTTTCGCTTCATCTTTCTCTTTTCCCCCTTTTTTTTCTTCTTTGATAGGTGGCAATACTTATCTAAAAGTGCTAAAATACTTTTTAGGGTCCTTCCACATTTCACTTTGAAAGTACATGAAGCATTGAACTGTTCTGCATTTTCTGTTTTTTATTTGTTTAGAGTAATATGAGTATGCCTCAGTAAAATAAAATAACTTGAGTGAGGAGGAGCATGTGTTAGATGGGGGTTCACAAAACAGGACCCCCACAGGAGGCCCTAAAGGGATGTTTCAATTAGAGACATTGTGATATCTTCCACTGTGAAGTCCATTGATCATTGCAGTGCATCTGCCCTCCTCAGCCCTCCAAGCAGAGCAAGGAGATGAAGTTTTTTTTCTTCTTTAATAGGTGACAAAACTCACAGCGTGATGGTTTTGCTGTCCGTTCTTTCCTCTCTATGTCTTTGCCTTCTTTTTCTTATGTGTCCTCTTCCATCTTCCATACCTTTTCTCTCTCTCTCTCTTTCTCTGGGAAGAGAAGAGAAAGAGTGTGAAGGATGGGGCATGATACACATGTCAGACAGGCTTTGCAGCCTCTCTCCTTTCATCTCTCTGGTTTGAGGGCTTTGATTATGGAACAGTCTCTCATTATCAAGAGTTGGCTAGCTTTTCAAATCATGCAAACCAACATTATGTGTGGAAATGACACTCCAATGGTGACATTAAAATACCCTCCAATAAAAAGGTGTAGCCTACTTATTACTCTCGAGCTAGCTAGCTAGAACTAATTCCCACTAACTTCGGTTTACGTTGTGAACTGTAAGGTATATTATACATTAAAATTGATCAAAACTAAATTTACTTCCACAATATGCCACTAGCTTTAATTAAATGTCCTTTTTCATACATTATTTTGTTATACTCTGGAAAAAGCCACATTTCTAGGCTATAACTTATTTTTAACTGGTTTCTCTTTTTTTATGCTATTTTCTTCAATACAAATGCCTTTGTCTCCCTATAGGCTTCATAACAATATGATTCGTGTGCCCCAGTCTAACACTCAGTCCCACTGTGATGTGACCTTCACAATGCAATATAGTTAACTTTGTAGATCAAATTACATATCTTTCTGACATAAATATGTTCAGTTCTTTGCTGCCCTGGGAGAGAAGAAATTGTTCATTTGCATTTTTACTATTGATTTTCAGAAAAGAACCCTGGCAGCATATCAACTCCTGCCAATCTCTCCAAACTTAAGAGTTTTGTGGTGGGGTTACAGGAGGACAGAAATAGTGGGTGTGGTGAAAGGCTGTAGAGATGTGTTAAACAATAATGCTAAATAATATTAAATAAATCAATAAGTGTACTGTGCTGTACACTATAGATCAATAATTCTGTGCTGGGTTTCATGGAAAAGGTGTTCAGGTTAGGCAATGAGTGGGGTCCTGGCATTCCCACATTGGTTTGATACATGATGCTGTCACTGTCGCTATGGCCACGTGGGACTAAAGACTCTAACTCTATTGGACACTCACAAAGTAGTTTTCAGTTATTGCTTAACTATTACAGGTAGTTTTAATTAACATATACAATATCAAAAGTTTGGGTCACGAGGAGCGCATGACTCAAGCACATAGAGACAAAGAAAAACAGCAGTGTCAGGGCTCTGTCACAAAACAAGGATTGTGTGACACGAAGACTGGAGTAATGGCTTCTGAAAATTCCAGCTTGCATATTTTAGAGCGTCCTAAAATAGAAAAAAGTTGTATCAAAATGTAATATTTCAGATTTTTACTGTTTTCACTATATTTTTGTAATAAAGTTTTTTGTAATATTTTATCGAATAAAGGACCAAAAAAAATTTATTAGTAATAATAATATACTTTTACTGTTTTTACCACTCAAATATAATTTCTTCCACTATTTATCTTCAGGTTTCATTATATTTTTCAACCAGATCTATTGTACTCCATTGATACTGTAGACCTTTGAGATGCCGGTGCTCATGTTCATAGGCTTTAATCCTAGACATATGTCGGCAGTCACAAAAGTGCTGATTAACAGATGGTTTCACAGTGACAAGGGAGCACTCTAATGCTTCCTGTCAAGAAATGAATTAATAAAAGCGTACAGATAACAGATAGACACTTTTCTCTCTAAAGTACAGCTAAAAATAACATCAAGTTATTTGTTTCTGAAGATAGACTGTGGTTCATAATTATTTAATGAGCACGAGAACTTTTCTCCATTAAGTTTAAGTGAAAAATCATCTCATTAGGTCAATTAGGATACCAAACGTCCCAAGTAAAACATAAATCATTATCTGCCATACATCATGTACAAATTAATGCAGAGCACTGAAGTCAAAAAGACACCCATATAGTCCTTCCTCTACTTGTTATAAAAGTTTGCTTAAAATATTCTTATTTTGTGTATTAAACTTCTATTGATTAGTAGTTATTATGGACATTTTTAGTAGACAATTATTACAATCTTTAGTAGACAAAAATAAAAAAAATTTTAGTATCATGCACAGAACATTACTTTATACCCATCATTATTTTCCAATCTGACATAAATCTGAGAAGAGCGGCACAATTTTTCAGACTCCGCCAAAAAAAAAAAAGTGTCGCTGAGTGACGATGTGGTGTATGATAAGTAATATCTTGTAGCTCAGCAGTAAACATAAGGTGGTGCGTCATCTTGGCAGGTATAAGCAGAAAGGTCATATGGAAAGGTTTCAGATAAACTACTTAAGAGTAGAGCGCCTTCTCGGGTTCATCATGTGCCACATACATTATGCATAAGAAAAACAGATGCTCTGCCTTGTTTGCATAATTTACCCTACATGCACCTTGAGCTGGGATAACCAAACACCACTTGGGTGTAGGATGCACACGCACACACACACACTCACACACACACTTGGGTCACTGGGATCTCGGTGTGTACAGTAGAGCCCTCTCCTACTTGTTCCTGACTCACAAATTCAAACCTACATCAGATGAACTCTGATGTCATTTATTGTCAGTTGAGAACTCCAACAAGAACCTCCCTAAGACCATCTAAATAAGCCTCCCACTTCTACTGTTTGTTAAGAGTGTACTTGCACAGTATGGGAGTACGACTAGTAAAAGAGATGCAATATGTTTAGCCCTGAGATTTACTTAAAATTTTCCCAACTGAAATTATCAGAAGATCAAGATCACCAGAAACGTTCTGCACTGTTACAATGATCATGGACCAACTCCTTGGGCAAATCAAAGCCTTATCTGATCAAAATGAATCCCAGATTAGTCTCAAGAGAAAATCCACCTACAGACAATAAAAGATGGCGAGGATTCCATTATAACCACAGTAATGGCCAACATCTGCTCTGGGTAAACTTTCCTCTGTCTTTAGGACTCATTTATACAACAGTTAGTTAAAGTTTTTAAATTGGATTCTTTTCACACTTTCCAAACACACTGGGTATTAGATAGTGTGAGGATTAGTGATTGATTCTTTCTGAAGGTCACATCTTTATGCCAGAAGACGTTGACAAGATAATTTATTAATTAGACATTAAATCATCCACTCAACTTATTCTTTCAAAAACAGTTTCATTCTGAAAATTAACAAGTGATAATCTTCAATGACTTATAAAGATGATCACTTGTTAATTTACAGTCAACTTAATGAGTGAGTTACTGAATTATTCACTCAAACCATTAGTTCAAATACCGCTATTGTGTGTTTTTAGAGATTTGTGTAGCACTGTATTTGTTAAAGTAATAATATATTGTGTTGTGAAATGTAATTTACTCAGTATATTTGTTTAGTGCATAGTACTCTTTGTCTAGTGACAGTTGTATAAATGCAGTATGATATTTACAATTGTGTTGCTATTTAGTTGTCACGTTTCACTGTTTTCTAGGACTCTTGTTTTGCCTTTTGTCTGTCACATGTTATTGTTTTGTTCCAGAACGTCACTCATCAGTTGTCATAGTCACAAATCATCACAGGTGTTTGTCTTTTGTTCATTATCACTAGTATATTTAGTTCTCCTTCTCCACCTTTCAGTTGTCGGTAGTTGTTTGTGCTATACACATGTTGGTCTGTTCCTTTGTGTTTGCACTGCTGTTACGACTCCTTGCATTTATTATTAAAGTTTCATTTGAATCTCCTCATCGTCTTCGTCTGCGCCGTCACTCCGTGACAGAACTACCGACCGGGTTTGGTCACCCAAGAACGACTGTTTGATAAGAAAGGAAGATGGATTATCGACTGGAGTTTATAGCGATCGCCCATAGAAACACGGACTTTCTGAAGTTCTCTATGGAGTTCAGCGCGCTCGCCGCGTTGTCACCTTTTGATGACGCGACGCTGAATTCGCTGTACTGGATCGGGGCGAATTACCACCAAAAGAAGAAACTCCCAGACACCACAGGACTTCGCTGGCAGGAGGCCATAATTAGGTGTCTGGAGAGCGAATACCCCCGGTCCAGACAGCCAGTCCATCCGGTCTCTCCTCCTGAGCCTGCCGCTCGTCAGCCAGCGCCGGTTCCCGCGCCTCGCCTGTCAGCGCCTGTTCCAGCCGCTTGCCTGCCAGCGCCTGTTCCCGCGGCTCGCCGACTCGCGCCCAAGCCTGCACCTCGACAGCCAGAGTCAGATCCTGAGATCCGCCAGCCAGAACCAGATCCAGAGATCCGCCAGCCAGAGCCAGATCCAGAGATCCGCCAGCCAGAGCCAGGTCCAGAGATCCGCCAGCCAGAGCCAGGTCCAGAGATCCGCCAGCCAGAGCCAGATCCAGAGATCCGCCAGCCAGAGCCAGATCCAGAGATCCGCCAGCCAGAGCCAGATCCAGAGATCCGCCAGCCAGAGCCAGATCCAGAGATCCGCCAGCCAGAGCCAGATCCAGAGATCCGCCAGCCAGAGCCAGATCCAGAGATCCGCCAGCCAGAGCCAGATCCAGAGATCCGCCAGCCAGAACCGCCGGCCCTGCCAGACCCGGACCTCCCGTGGCCTGAACCGCCGGACCTGCCAGACCCGGACCTCCCGTGGCCTGAACCGCCGGCCCTGCCAGACCCGGACCTCCCGTGGCCTGAACCGCCGGCCCTGCCAGACCCGGACCTCCCGTGGCCTGAACCGCCGGCCCTGCCAGATCCTCCAGAACTCCTCGTCCTGCCTGACCCTCCAGAGCTCCTCGTCCTGCCTGACCCTCCAGAGCTCCTCGTCCTGCCTGACCCTCCAGAGCTCCTCGTCCTGCCTGACCCTCCAGAGCTCCTCGTCCTGCCTGACCCTCCAGAGCTCCTCGTCCTGCCGGCCCCGCCTGCGCTCCTCGCCCTGCCGGCCCCGCCTGCGCTCCTCGCCCTGCCGGCCCCGCCTGCGCTCCTCGCCCTGAAACTGCCAAAGCCTCCTCCCATTCACCATCTGGGGACTAAGCCTAAATATTTTTTGGGGGGGGGCCATAGTGCCTGCGCGAGGGCGGGTGGGACAAAGGAGGCGGAGCCTCCTGGGAAGGACTTAGTCCCAGCGCCGCCCTGGAGGGCTGTGCCATCCAGGGTACCGGATCCTCCTGCTCCGCCCTGGGGGGTTGCACCACCCAGGGCCGCGGATCTTCTGAGACCACCCTGGAGACCACCCTGACTCCCTGCACCTCGGTCTCCAGGATGCCCACCCTCCCACCCCTTTTGGACTTTCGTCGGCGCAGGGTCGCGCCTTCTGCGGGGGGGGAGTAATGTCACGTTTCACTGTTTTCTAGGACTCTTGTTTTGCCTTTTGTCTGTCACATGTTATTGTTTTGTTCCAGAACGTCACTCATCAGTTGTCATAGTCACAAATCATCACAGGTGTTTGTCTTTTGTTCATTATCACTAGTATATTTAGTTCTCCTTCTCCACCTTTCAGTTGTCGGTAGTTGTTTGTGCTATACACATGTTGGTCTGTTCCTTTGTGTTTGCACTGCTGTTACGACTCCTTGCATTTATTATTAAAGTTTCATTTGAATCTCCTCATCGTCTTCGTCTGCGCCGTCACTCCGTGACATTAGTGAACTATTTAGTGCCAGTAAAGCATGGTTTTCATTATGATCTGCTTAAATATAACATATATCAACAGACATTTCATTTCAGTGATTATTTAATGATATAGTCTGGGAAAATTCTGTGGTGGAAATTATTTTCCTAAATATTTATCAATAAAGCACAAGTGAGATTCTCGAAAGGTATAACAATCTTAATAATAAGCTCAAAAATAAGCACGAACGACAATTATGAAGAACAACTCCATACCAATGGAACATTAAATGTGAATGCATGTAAGTAGTTCTGTAAAGTGATTGAGAGATTTGAAATGTACTATTTATAAAAGAGGGGAAAAACAGATCAAGATCTTTCTTGCATTTTCCTGTTCCTTGTCTCGCTATGTACAATAGTCAGAGTTGTTGTGTGGAAACTCTAGGTTAACTTTAGATACTTTCTCCCATCCAATTTGGTGCACAGATTACATGAAGTCAGTCAAAGTTTGATTTCCAAGAAAATATCAAAATGCTCCTTGGCAATAAATAAGGATATAATTTAATGTACCAAATTAGCCTAAAAGGGAATAATTGTATTAATTATGATCAATACAAGTCAAGTAACTGATTTGGGGGTTTCCTGGCAGAATCAGTCTTAAACATCCCACACACCACATCCAGTGAAGTTTAATGAAACCATCTATAGACTGTAGTAGGACATCACTTTCTTGGCCATGGACAATATTCTTATTGGTGTACTTATCCAATACTTTACAAAAGCATGTAGCTATGATCAGCATTATCAGTAAGACAGTAAACAACCTCAAATGTGATACAAACAATACTTGATTAACTATACTAAACATTTAAGCTGTTTTAACACACACACACACACAATGTGCTAAGAGTAAGAGGGACAAGCTAAGCAGATTACAAGTTATATTGAATATATGATATTTGGTAGACCAACAGCCTGAAAGAAACAAAACAATTTTTCATTCTAAAACACCTTTGTGAAAAGGGGTAGTTTTATTTAGTGTATAAAATAATAAGACAAAGACTTATACTTGCATGTCTCGCCTGTTGAAAAACAGCCCTGATGCAAGTTTCATTGAAGTTTCAGTTGATCTTTGATGAAGTTGCATTGATGAGAGAGAGAACCAGGTTGATGCAGAAGGTCTTTGATTGTTGGAAAGACAAGACTACAGCCTGATGCAAACTTAGTGGTCCCTCAAAGACTTCTAGCTCAGCATCCTCATCTTCATGTCAGAATTTCTGAGAATCAGTTTATGATCTTGTGATCAGTGATCCTTTAAAGTGTGAAGATAAGTGAGACAATAAGGAGTTGTACTTTCGGAGGGACATTTTTCCTTCTGCTTTCTTCTAGCAGGGTGTGTTGCATATGAAATTGTATTAGGTGCTAAGAATAACTTTTAAGATTACTATAATTCTAATACATACCATATTACAGTTTAAACTATATAATGAAAATGAATTAACAGGATATAAAATGGTAACGCATAGATATAAAAAAGCTATATATATGATTTAGCTTAACAACGGTACAAGTTGTAAAGAAGAGTTTGCCCCCTTCCTGATTTCTTTTTTTTTGCATGTTTGACACACTTAAATGTTTCAGATAATTAAACAAATTTAAATACAATGATCCCTCGTTTATCACGGTTAAACCCCCCGCGACAGGTGAAAATCTGCAGAATGGGATTGGCCCCCCTTTTTTCCGTATATGTGTGTAGGTAACAGAATGTTTACAATTAATTTGAATTAAATATTCAATTATAAAACATTAATATTATACATTTACTCTCTCTCTCATACAATACGTATTATGGTGCTCTACACTCATCAATGACAGGAGTATTTTGAGACTCCACTACTGACGACTATGACAGACCTGTGCGGTTCGATGAATGTGATGATGACGATGGTGTTACTGCACTGGTATAATGAGGCCTTTAAATCAGTTCAGGAAGCGCCTCATCGTCAGATATCGGCGCTGGATCGTTAACATTTGCTCCTGAGAGAGGCGAAGAGGCTCCCACTCCACTCGTGCTCTCATTGGTCGATCTTGCGCTGGGAACCAATCACGTGTCTTGTCTGAGTGACCATGGGTGTGTACAAAGCCTCTGAGAGAGTTTCTCTCTTTGTCTTTCATTCTGGGAAACCCTTTCTCTCGCATCATGATGACGCAACGCTGCTTTCTGCAATATGGCTGCTGATATGGCGGTATTTTTTAATTTTTATTTTTTAATTCATATTTTGGAAAAATACGCGATGCACAGAGGCCACGAAACTTGAACCACAAAGTGGCGAGGGATTACTTAGATATAACACAAGTAAATACAATATTTGCAGTTTTTGCAAAATGAGAAGAAAGAAAGAAAGAAAGAAAGAAAGAAAGCTTTTGTCCTGCACACATACTCACACAATCATTGATATAGTCTATCTTGGTTGCCTAGTTACAATAAAACTAAGCTGATTTCACAACACTTTCCCATGAGAGAGTCCACCATAATGATATTTTTGGGGGGCATAAACTGTTTATCACTATCGCGACATTAGCACATTGTATACACACTCTTGCATACACACATGCACACTCCTTTACTCACACCTTCACACTTCTATCTCTTGAAGTTGACTACCACCCACGCAAACAAACACTCCCAGAAACACACACAGAAACACACACCCATAACATTTCCCCTCGGCCCACACTCCCTCAACCAATGTGCTCTGTTGCCCTGAATAATTTAACAGCCCCAGCAATGCAGGGATATTTCACAACAATTTTCACCTGAACACATAGACACACACATTCACATTCAGATACAAGTTCAGCGAGGGCTTGTATCCGAGCTACGCATACATTGTGTTGTCCCTGAGATCATTTGTTAAAGAGAAGTGCTTGTAAATTATTTGGCTATAAGCAACACAACTGGCAAGGACACAACTGACATATAAATACATACGTGTGTATGTGTGTGTGTTTTCTGCTGTGGCTGAGCAGTTGTACAGTATAACTATAAAAAATATACCATTTGTTGACAAGATGTGCATTTTATTATTAGGTATGTATTTTTTGAGTCATTACTATAAACACTGTCTCTGGCCAGACTCTGTGTGTGTTTGTAACGTACTGTGTTAAGTTACCAGCATGGTGCAGTAAAAACTGAAGCTAATTAGACCACTTGATCATTTATGGACAAGATGAGAAAGAAAGAATTGTGAGTGAATAAACACATTGACAGAGTAAGAACTAGTGACAGATAGAAATGTGAATTCTAGCAGCATCTATCTATGTTCAGTTACAGTGTAATTACAAATTTAAGTACTGAGTAATATTAAACTGGCCCTATTATGATTTTTCAGATATTACCTTTTAATGAAGTGTGTAATATAGCTATTTGTGAATGGTCAGCAAAGTGTTATAATACATCTATCAACGAAGGAGAACGGATCAAGACTAAGGGAGAACTCAGGATTTAAATACATTGCCCAAACAAAGGGAACTAATGAGCTAATGAATAAGGGAAAGTTGAATGATATAACTAACGAGAAGAAGGCCAGAACATAGGTGACAAAGATCAAAACAAAGAAGCTCATGGGAAAAGCAATGACTGAAAATAGACTCAAACTGTGATAGTACTCTCCTCTCCCTTAAGGTGCATCTTTGTGCCATAAAACATACACAGAGGTGGGAAGGTTTGGCGCCCCTGGAGACTGATGAGGGGATACCAGAATAGAAGCCCCACAGGGTGGTGCTGAATGTTAAGGGAACAAGAGAGATGAGGGCAGTTGAGGGAGCCAGGGTGGCACCGGCCGCTTGGCCTCCTTGGTTGAGAGAGGGAACGTCTCGGGTTACGAATGTAACCCTGGTTCCCTGAGGGGAACGAGACGCTGCGTCTAGCGCTAGGGGAAATAGCCTTGCGTGAGTCACGTGAAGATCTGTGCAACCAATGAGAAACGAACGCGTGTGAATGCGTCACTGCCGGCGGTAGCCGGTGACGTCATGAGCTAGAGCATAAGAGCGCGTCCGAAACCCGGGCGCCTCAGCATGAATGTCTGAAGCGGGCACGGAGGCTCAAGGAGCTGAGGCAAAGACGCAGCGTCTCGTTCCCCTCAGGGAACCAGGGTTACATTCGTAACCCGAGACGTTCCCTTTCAGGGAACTCGAGCTGCGTCTAGCGCTAGGGGAACGCAATACCAACGCCACCTCAGTGACGCCGGCCTCCGGGTGTGTCCCAGCTCACTGAGAGAGCACCCTAGTCCCCGGGGCGGCATCGAGGTCCAAATGGTAAAACCTCATAAAAGTGTGCGGCGAAGACCAGCCAGCCGCAGCACAAACATCAGATAAGGACACTCCGGAGAGGAGTGCCTTGGATGCCGCCATGCTCCTAGTGGAGTGGGCTCGGACCCTCAGAGGAGAAGCATGTCCGGCCGACTCGTAAGCTAAGCAGATAGCCTCGACTATCCACCTGCTTAAGGTTTGCTTAGAGGCAGGAGCCCCCTCAGGGGTCCCAAAGCAAACGAACAATTGGTCCGACTTACGCCAAGTGGCAGTCTTGAAAACGTAAGCGTCCAGTGCTCGCACTGGACAGACCTTGTTCTTGTGCTCCTGCTCATGATCATCAAATGGGGGAGGGCAGAAGGCCTGCAGCGTGATAGACCGAGCCACATCAGTGGGAACCTTGGGGATATAGCCTGGCCTTGGGTGGAGAAATGCCTTTCCCATCCCGGGCGCAAACTGAAGACATGAAGGGGCCACTAAGAGGGCCTGAAGATCCCCAACCCTCTTGAGCGAGGCGATTGCCAGCAAAAGAAGGGTCTAAAGAGAGAGGTACTTAATAGAGATTCCTCTAAAGGTTCAAGGGGTGGCTGGGACAGGCCTAGGAGTACCACGGACAAGTCCCAAGCCGGCACCCTGGTCTGTGCGGCAGGTCTCAGCCTTAGTGTACCACGGAGGAAACGAGTGACTAGGGGGTCCCTGCCCAAGGATACCCCACCCAGAGGTACGTGGCAAGCCGCTATGGCAGCCACGTAGACCTTCAAGGTGGAGGGGGACAGCCCTGCCGCAAATCTTTCTTGCAGGAACTCCGGTACTTTGCCGACTTGACAGGTTACTTGGTTCATCTGCTTTTCGCTACACCAAGACATGAAGATCAAGGTGTAGAGTTTCCTCGTGGAGGGAGCTCTGGACTGAAAGATGGTCTCTACAACCTCAGCTGAGAGACCGGATTCTATGAGCTGGACCCCCTAAGGGGCCAGACACATTAGCTCTGGGCGGGGTCAGCAACCCTCCGCCTGGGCCAGAACTCCCGGGAGCAGAGTGATGGGAGGAAAAAGCGTACAGGCGTAGCCTCGGCCACGCCTGTACCATAACAACCCGCCCCAGAGGCCATGGATGTTTAAACGAAAGCCACAGAGGGCAGAGAAATTCTTACGGAGGCAAACAGGAGACCTGTGCCAGCCGTATCTGTCCCAAATCTGCTCCAAATAAGAAGGGGACCAAGGGTTCCAGCCCTCGGGGAGAACCCCTGGTTTTCAGCCACCACTGCAGGGGTCTCGCACACAGTCGGCCCCATGGAATAATCGCTGGAGCCGCTGCATGGACCCTAACACCTCAGAGTGTCTCACGTGAGTGGCTGCCCCTCGATACTCTTGACGGCTGAACGAAGGCTTGAATGCGCTCGGGGAAGAGCCGAGCCAACATAGCCACTGAGTCCCAAAGACTCCCAAGAAAGTGGTTCTCTACGTGGGAGAAAGAACACTCTTCTTGGTGTTCAGCGTAAGAGTGTCACTCGTCGCTTAACAGCTCAACGAACGGCCTGGATGCTCTCGGGGAGGAACCGAGCAGACATGGCCACTGAGTCCCAAATGACTCCCAAGAAAGTGGTTCTCTGAGTGAGAGAAAGTACACTCTTCTTGGTGTTCCGCAGTAAGCATCGACGAGAACCAGGAGTTCTTCCGCATGCTCAGGGTGCGTGGGCATCGCCCCGTGACCTTGATCGCGAAGCGGGTTACCCCTCAGGGAGAACCCCTGGTCTTTAGCCACCACCATGAGTGGCTGGCCCAGCTTAATGCTCCTAACGGCTAGACGAACGGCCTTAATGCGCTCGGGGGAGAGCCGAGCAGACACGGCCACTGAGTCCCAAATGACCCCCAAGAAAGTGGTTCTCTGAGTAGGAGAAAGTACACTCTTCTTGGTGTTCAGCCGTAAGCATCGTGAGACGAGAACCAAGAGTTCTTCCGCATGCTCAGGGTGCGTGGGCATCGCCCCGTGACCTTGATTGCGAAGCGGGTACCCCTCAGGGAGAACCCCTGGTCTTAGTCTTAACCCCAGCTCCTCTGTGTGCGGGCACAACACCTCGATGTTGTGCTGCTAACTGCGGCGACTTGGCCAGGGTAAGCCAAGTTGTCGACATAGTTCAGGACACGATAGTACCTTGCAAGTACAGAGGAGCTTAGAGCAGCCGGACCAAACACGGAAGCACTGATACTGGTACGCCTTCCCCCCTGAAGACGAACCACAGGAACTTCCTATTGTGGAAAGATGGGAATGAGGGATTTATATGTCTCTTATGTCGATCGTGCCGGACCCGTTATAGGACCTAATCTGTACTACGATCCGCCTGAGCGTCGCATCTCTTCGCATCCATTTAAGAGACAAAAATCCAGAATGAGCCGCAACCTTCCATCCTCCCTTCGGAACTATGAAGTAACAGCTGAAAAGCCCGGACTTGCTGTTCACGAGGGGTCCATACCCGATGGCCCCTTTCGCCAGCAGAGTGTCCACTTCTTGCTCCATGACCAGAGCCTGCTGAGGGCCTACCACTGCCCGAGAACCGGGGTGGTGAAACCCCAAGATAATGGCGTACCCGAAGGTTACCGCGCGCAGGACCCACTGAGAGATACCGGGTAGTCGTAACCACGCAGCCCGTGAATTCTACTAAGGGAACCGGCCTCTGCGGGCCGGTCTCTGGTACTACGAAAACGTAAGAGTTTAGAAAACAGAGTTCAGTTCTGAGCATGTTCTTTGAACATTTTCACATTTTGGGACCATTTTGACTGCTGCACTACTGCTGCTGTTTCCTGTTTCCTGTTTCCTGTTTGCTCGAGTGGATTGCGTCTGTTTGCGTCGTTTAAACTTGTTTTTGTTTTTAGATTTTAAACTCGACGTTCGTTCATATTGCTAAATACAATACTAGATTATTTAATAAATTATAATCGTTAGCTTTAATCTAGTCGCTAAACGCGCTAGCATTGTGCTATACTGTCCGTGCATACAGCGTTTTTCTCGCTCGCGTCTTTTTCCCGACTTCATCAAACAACTGGTCAACAAGTTGGATCAACACACACGGTGAGTCATGTCATCTTCTTTAGCAATTGTTACATGCACTGCCTGCTTCATGCATAGTTTGTCTGTCTCTGTCAGCTGTGAAGGGTTCACATGTGATAAATGTAGGGACATAATTAGGCTGACAGAGAAGGTTTCAGAATTAGAGACACGCATCCAAACTTTAATTGAGGATAGTAAGAATGCAAGGGTTTTAGATACTGCTTTGGACGCGACTAGCTTAGCAAACCCTGTACATTGTTCGGTTCCGGCTGTAGAGCCCGTGCAGCAGGGCAACTGGGTGACTGTGAGACGGCATAATCGCGGGTCAAAAAACCACTGTTCCATTCCGATTAGAACATCAAACAGGTTCTCCCCACTCAGTGACGCACCCACTGAGAAACCTGTTGAAAGTGCCCTAGTGATTGGCGATTCTATTACTCGGAATGTGAAAATAGAGACTCCAGCCACCATAGTCACATGTTTGCCGGGAGCCAGAGCGCCTGACGTCAAAGCAAATTTAAAAGTGCTGGCTAAGGCTAATCGTAAATATTCTAAGATTGTTATTCACGTCGGCGCTAATGATGTCCGACTTCGCCAGTCGGAGATCACTAAAACTAATATTAAAGAGGTGTGTGAACTCGCAAGTACGATGTCAGGCACTGTAATTTGCTCTGGACCTCTCCCTATGCGCAGGAGTGATGAGATGCTTAGCAGATTATCCTCACTCAATGGCTGGATGTCTAAGTGGTGCCCGCAGAATAACATAGGGTTTATAGACAATTGGAAAAGTTTTTGGGGCAGACCTGACCTGTTAAAAAGAGATGGTATTCATCCCACCTGGGATGGTGCCGCTCTTCTCTCTAGTAATTTGGCATATAGTCTTAGAGCTAAACCTTGACTAACTGGGGTCCAGGTCAGGAAGCAGACAAACTGGCTAAACCGACCGTCTGCTAGCTGTCTCACGTCACAGAGGTCAGATAAATTACAACACATAGAAACTCTTTCTCCTAGATATCCTATAGAGACTGTGTCTGTTCCACGAATTAGCAAATACAAAAAACTCTCAAAACCGTTTAAGGGTAAAAATTTAATTGATTTACAAACAACTAAGAACGGTTATAACACAAATGAACAAATGATAAAGCTTGGGTTGCTGAATATACGATCCCTTTCCTCAAAAGCACTTATTGTAAATGATATAATTACAGATCATAAACTAGATGTGCTGTGTTTGACAGAAACCTGGCTAAAACCAGACGATTATATCACTTTAAATGAGTCCACCCCTCAAGATTACTATTATAAACATGAGCCTCGTCTGAAAGGTAAAGGAGGAGGTGTTGCTGTAATTTATAGTAACACGATCAGTACTGCTCAAAGGTCTAATTTGAAATATAATTCTTTTGAAGCGATGGTCCTTAATGTAAAATTATCTAGTGCAAGTAATAATTCCTGTTTAACTTTTGTGCTGGCTATTCTATACAGGCCACCAGGGCACCATACAGACTTTATCAAAGAATTTGCTGATTTTCTCTCAGAACTAGTAATGTCTGCAGATAAAGTCATAATTGTCGGTGATTTTAATATCCATGTAGATAATGAAAAAGACGCATTGGGATTGGCATTTAGAGACATCTTAAACTCTATTGGAGTTACACAACATGTATCAGGACCCACTCATTCTCATAATCATACTTTAGATCTAATATTGTCGCATGGGATCAATGTTGATACTGTTCAAATTCTACAGCAGAGCGATGACATCTCAGATCATTACTTAGTTGCGTGTAGACTACCTTTAGCCAAAGTCGAAAAACTAACTCCCTGTTATAAATATAGTAGAACTATCACTCCTAACACAAAAGATAGCTTTATAAATAATCTTCCTGATCAGTTTGATCTACTTAACATCCCAGATAGCCTAGAAGAACTTGATGTTGCAACAGAAACTATTAACTCTCTCTTTTCCAGCACTTTAGACACTGTTGCTCCGTTGCGCTTAAAGAAGATTAAAGAAAATAGTCCAACACCGTGGTACAACGAGCACACCCGGGCCCTCAAGAGAGCAGCCAGAAAAATGGAGCGGAGCTGGAAAAAAACTAAGCTAGAGGTTTTTCGCATTTCATGGAAAGACAGCTCTATTGCATTCAGAAAAGCCTTAAAATCAGCTAGATCTGCTTACTTTTCCACCCTCTTAGAAGAAAACAAATACAACCCTAGGTATTTATTTGAGACAGTGACTAAATTAACAAGAAATAAAGCCTCAACCCCAGATGCTTTAAAAAAGCACAGCAGTAATGACTTCATGGACTTCTTTACTTGCAAAATTCATAATATTAGAGAGAAAATTATAACCATGCAACCGTCTACTACAATATCACAAAATACAGAAAATTTTAGTGTCCCCGAAGAAAAATTCCACTCCTTCATTGCTATTGGGGAGGAAGAATTGTCTAAACTCGTTAAATCATCAAAATCAACAACATGTATGCTAGACCCAATACCAACTAAGCTACTGAAAGAGTTGCTTCCAGAGATCATAGATCCTCTCCTTAATATTATTAATTCATCTTTGTCATTAGGATACGTACCAAAAACCTTTAAGCTGGCCGTAATTAAACCGCTTATTAAAAAACCACAACTTGATCCTACAGAATTAGTTAATTACAGGCCGATATCGAATCTACCTTTTTTGTCAAAGATTCTAGAAAAGGCAATATCTTCACAACTATGTTCCTTTCTAGAAAGAAACAGCATCTACGAGGATTTCCAGTCAGGATTTAGACCATATCATAGTACTGAGACTGCTCTTATTAGAGTTACTAATGATTTGCTCTTATCATCCGATCGTGGTTGTATCTCTCTGTTAGTGTTACTGGACCTTAGTGCTGCATTTGATACAATTGACCACAAAATCCTTCTGAATAGACTTGAAAATTATGTTGGCATTAGTGGAGTTGCATTAGCCTGGTTCAAATCATACTTATCTGACCGTTATCAGTTTGTAGCAGTAAATGAGGAGATGTCATATCGGTCACAAGTTCAGTATGGAGTTCCTCAAGGTTCAGTGTTAGGACCATTGCTTTTCACCCTGTACATGCTTCCTTTGGGTGCAGTTATTAGGAAGCATGGCATTAGCTTTCATTGTTACGCTGATGATACTCAGCTCTATATTTCTTCTCATCCGGATGAAACAAACAAATTCACTAAATTAACAGAATGTATAACCGATATAAAAAATTGGATGACTAATAACTTTCTACTGCTTAATTCTGAAAAAACAGAGATTCTAATTATTAGACCAAAAAGTTCAGCGCGTAATAATCTAGACTACCGCCTAACACTCAATGGCTGTTCTGTCAAGTCTTCGTCGTCAGTTAGAAACCTGGGTGTGCTCTTTAATACCAATCTTTCATTTGAAAGCCATGTTTCTAGCATCTGTAAAACGGCATTCTTCCATCTTAAAAATATATCTAAATTACGACATATGCTCTCTAAGACAAATGCGGAAAAGTTAGTTCATGCGTTCATGAGTTCAAGGCTAGATTATTGTAATGCTCTACTAGGTGGTTGCCCTGCACGCTTAATAAACAAATTCCAGCTGGTCCAAAATGCAGCAGCTCGAGTTCTTACTAGAACCAGGAAATATGAGCATATTAGCCCAGTTCTGTCAAACCTGCACTGGCTTCCTATTAATCACCGAATACATTTTAAAATCTTGCTAATTACTTACAAAGCATTAAATGGTTTAGCTCCCCAGTACTTGAGCGATCTCTTAACACATTATAGTCCTTCACGTCTATTGCGATCCCAAAATACTGACCAGCTTATAATACCTAGAATATCAAAGTCAACTGCTGGCGGTCGATCCTTTTCCTATTTAGCTCCTAAACTCTGGAACAGTCTTCCTAATACAGTTCGGGAAGCAGACACACTCTGTCAGTTTAAATCTAGACTAAAAACACATCTTTTCAACCTGGCATACACATAACACATTATACATACATTTTAATCCAAATCATGTAAAATGATTGTTAGGCTGCATAATTTAGATAAGCCGGAACCGAGAACATTCCCATAACACCTGATGTACTCGATACATCAGAAGAAGAATGGCATCTACGCTGATATTGTTCTCTATTTTTTCCGAGGTTCCCGTGGTCAGCCGGATCCGGGCCGTATCCAGATCAGATGAAGGACCTGGACACGAGCACAGCACTACCCTGAAGTGTCTGCGGAGACCGTGACTCTACTAGACCCTCCCCTGTGACGATCATGAACCCATCTCCAACCGGACCAAATTGGACTTCATATTGGACTTGAATTGTTGTCAATATAATAATCATGTACTGTTTGGCTTTGGCCAGAGGAGAACTGGTCCCCCGACTGAGCCTGGTTTCTCCCAAGGTTTTTCTCCATTCTATTCTTCATTCGTTACGTCACCTGCCGGAGTTTTTTCCTTGCCGCTGTCGCCTATGGCTTGCTCAGTTGGGGAAACTTAACACTTAAAATTCATCAATTGTATTGATTCGCCTGCTCTTTTGGGGCTTCTGTTCAGCCAAACAAACTTTGTTTATATTGTTTTTCCTGTAAAGCTGCTTTGAAACAATCTACATTGTAAAAAGCGCTATATAAATAAAGGTGACTTGACTTGACTACGAACATATCCACCACTGAGCCGGGGCTGATACCGGAAACCCGGGTGGATTGCTCTAGGACCCTCCTTAGAGGGGGTGGTTTTCCCATGGCGGGCTGACTCTAGAGCTGCTCCTGGGAGACCCCACCTTGTTGCGGCTTGTAATCAGGGCCGCTTAGTCTAAGCCTACTTGCCGTTCAGGATAACCCTCAGATCACCCCCTCTACCAGCGGCATGAACTTGAACTTGTGGGCCCGACCCCCCCGGGGATTACCGGAGGAAGACGGGTGGCGACACTTTGTTTCTGAGCGGCCCTGTGCGAGGAGCTTTGAGACCGTGCTTGACTGGCGGTCTCACTTGGAGGCGGCGGGGAAGAAATTCGCTAAACGCCACCTGCTGTCGAGCAGCCTCCTGAACTCGTCGACGACGCTTTTCACGGCATCGCCGAACAAGCCCGAAGGGGACAGAGGAGCGTCCAGCAAAACAAATTTGTCCTATCTTTCATAGCTGACAAATTGAGCCAAAGGTGTCTCTCCGTAGCCACCAGAGCTGCCATGGAGCGGCCGACAGAGCAGGCCATCTCCCTAGTGGCCCGAAGAGACAGATCCACGGTCCGGCGCAGCTCTGCCACTGCCTCCGGACCGATACCGCCGCCCTCGTTGAGGTCCCCAAGCAACTCCGCCTGATATGCCTGCAGCAGTGTCGTGCCGTGCAGACACGCTGCGGCATGACTCGATGCTGAGTATGCGTTCCCCACCAAAGACGACGTGACGCGCATCGGCTTGGAGGGGAGCGCCAGAGCTTTAATGGAGGACGCAGACTGAGGGACGAGGTAACTCGCCCTCATCCACTTTCTTCAACCCTCCATATCAATGATCTTGAGCCCCTACTAGATTATTATACATCGTAATATTACGTGTATAAATTTTCTCAGAGGCTGGCCTTCCCCAAAATCTAGATACCTCGGCATGTAAATCAGGTATGAAAGGCATTGCTCGGCGCAGGGAAATGACGCGAGTCAGAAGATAACGCTCGTCTAACATACTTAGGACGAGCGCTTCTGGTCTCTGCTGGCCAATCAAGCCCCAGACGTGAGACCGCTCGCGCCACAACCTCAACAAGCTCCTCAAACGCCGGCGAGGAGAGTGGCGAATCCTCCTCGACCGGGTCAACACTAGCAAAATCGATCTCACTCTCTGAACTTGATAGAGCTAGTGTTGGAGTCACAGCACGGGCATCTCACTCAGAGTGCTCGTGACTGGGACCCGCTTGATCTCGTGAAGGCTGAGGTAAGGACGGACCCCCCCAGCAGCCTCAGCGAGATCCATTTGTGATCCCCAGGACCGAGAGCGCCACAAAGCCTCGGCTACAGCAGGTCCCGAATCGCGGGGAACACCAGCCTGGGCGGCCTCGTTACAGACCGCCAGGCGGGAGCGGAGATCATGCAATGAAAAAGTTCATTCCACCGGGGCTCCGAACCCCGGTCTCCTGCATGATAGGTAAACACACTATCCACTGTACCACAGTGAGCATGCAGATAGAACCTCTCGCAGTCTTTACAACCGGCATTCTCAAGTGCCGACCGTGCTCCACTCCCAAACAGATTACACACATAACATGTGTATCCCTGCCCGTTATGAAACGTGGGCAAGGATAAACACACGGTGTGAACCTCTGTTCATTCGCCACATTTTCACACTCATTCTGATGATTTTTAGCTATCTCAACTCAAAATCTCTCTCACACAGACACAGCACGCTGAAGGCATTCAGAGCTGAGGCGCCCGGGTTTCGGACGCGGTCTTATGCTCTAGCTCATGACGTCACCGGCTACCGCCGGCAGTGACGCATTCACACGCGTTCGTTTCTCATTGGTTGCACAGATCTTCACGTGACTCACGCAAGGCTATTTCCCCTAGCGCTAGACGCAGCTCGAGTTCCCTGAAAGGGAACCGGATATCAGAACGGCCTCTGCAGCCGTAACAGCCGGACAGCTTCCTGTATAAAATGAAATTGAAACTGTGACTCACATAACAATGTAACAAATTCTCATAACGCACAAATATAGTTTTCATTGGCTGCACTCAAACAACATTTACATTGACCCACCCTTAAGCATTAGCTATGTTCTAACGTATGTTTTAACGTATACACATAATTGCGTAAAATATTTTTTTAAAGCGCCTTTTCTATCCAGTGAGCTGAAGAGAATAAAATCGTCAGTTCCTGAAAAACTTTATACAACAATTTCATATATTAAAAAATATAAATTAAATATAAATTATTTGCGCCTTATGGAATGCAGACGAAATGCAATAAAGTAAATGCAAGCAATGAAAGCAATGTAAAACTGTTCTGGGAGGTAATTGCATGGAAAAATGCATTTTTTTGCGCTTTAAAAGCCTATTTTCTTTGTATATACTTCTAAAGAATGAGGATGTGAAGTGTCAGTGGTTAAAATGACCACAGCAATAAACAGGAGTATAACTGTCATGCTGTCACAAAACTAGGACTCTTATTTTGTCTTCATTCAGTCGCGTGTACTTTTGTTTCAGTTTCTCCCGCCACTCATTCGTTTCCATGGACACTAATTCTCACAGCTTTTTGTCATTTATTCATCACTGCATGTGTTTCCCTGTTACACATCAGTTTGTCGGTTTTGTTTGTGTTTGCTCTGTGTTTGTAGAGACACTGCTGGGGTTTTTATTGCCCGTTTTTTAACCTTTATTTATATGCCGCTTTTTAAAATACAGATTCTTTCAAAGCAGCTTTACAGTGGTCACAGGAAAACAGTTCAATCAAAGTTTGTTTTGGCTGAACAGAAGCCTTAAAAGAGCAGGCGAATCAGTACAATTGATGAATATTAAGTGTTAAGTTTCCCTGTTACTGCTACCCTTATCTTTGTGGATTACCTTTTCATTTTCATTCAAATATTTTGGATCTCTTAATCACTGTCATCTGTTTTTGTGACAATAACCTTTGGAAATCTCTGCAAAGTCAACACAGGATTTGAATTATTTTTTGTATCCATTACAATTTGGACAGTATCCACTGTATTTGGACCAACTTGCTCCTGTAAGTATGATTGGTTATTGATGTATATTGTCACCGTCATGTCACATCTCACCTGTGTGTCCCTTCTGTGTTCCCGTAGTTTGTTGTGTACCACTCCCCCTTGTTTGTTGAAACCAGGTGCCCCTCATTGTCTTGGCTATTTAATACCCTCATGTTCTCCAGTGTTTGTCGTTCGTTGACGTTTCATGTGGTTTCGTGTGTGAATGTTCCTTGTTTCTGAGTTTTACACTAATACGTGCCGTTTCTGTTTCCCGTTTATCATTAAAGTGTTTTCAGTTTTGACCTCCGAGTCAGTTCCGTGTTTTTCCTCGTTACTTTCCGCATCGCACACCAGCCCGTTGTGTGACATATATATATATATACCTGGTGTAGCGAATCTAAGCCTAAGGGAAATGGTGTGGGAACTATGTGTGCGTGAGTCGTGTTACGATCAAACACACATAAATCTGCACAAAGGGGAATTTGGATATTAACAATTAATTATAACGGATTATAACAATTATTAATATATATGGCTTGATTCGGCTTGTAGAATTTCTTTTAATTCTAGAATTGAGTTCAAAAGGAAGGGTAATTGTCCAGCAATTATTTACCTTATAAAACTCTGGAAAGGTTTCTTTTGCCCACGAAGAATGATCTTTCCGTTAATTTGTAACAAGGATCGGTTAACCGTTAAAGTGACTTATGGATGAGCAATTCAGAGGCAATCACATGTGAATATATATATATTTTAATAATCAACGAACAATAAACAAAACATACACAGATTAATTGAAAAAGGGAAGAAGTGAGAATAAGAGAGAGAGTAGGAGAGAGAGAGAGAGACAAAGAAAGGTACTATTACAGACAAGAACCTATTTGAGAACAAGCAAGAAATCAGACCAACTTATTGGTATAAACTCAAAACTCTTAACGATCGTTAAGGGATACTTGCAGGTGATTCTTTTGTGGCTGGTCAGAATTTGCGTGTGTGAGGGATTCCGTGATCTGGTCCGTGGTTTGCGTCTTGCTGGGCGGGTCCGTTGGAGTCCGTGGTTGGTTCAAATTTTGTTATTTGTCTGGTAATGTCCTTTGTGGAAAATGGCGTGCGGGAGGATCCCAGAATCCGCGCCGGAGAAGAGAAGATGCAGAAAGAGGAAGAGTTGCAAGAGGCAAGAGGAAGAGAGGAAGAGGTTCAAGAGGAAGAGAATGATCCTTGGCCTGCGAGCGTTTTTAAAGGAATAACAAAGCAGTCTGCAAATGCAATCAAACCCCTACAACTGATCCAGAATGCAGCAGCTCGTCTGGTCTTCAACCAACCGAAAAGGTCTCATGTCACACCACTCTTCATCTCACTACACTGGCTCCCTCTCGCAGCACGCATCAAATTCAAAGCACTGACTCTTGCATACAAAACTTACACAAACTCAGCACCTTCATACTTCCACTCATTGGTACAACTCTACACACCTACCAGAAACCTTCGATCGATCAACAAGCGACGACTCGTGGTTCCATCACAGAGAGGAAAAAGAACGATCACAAGAACATTTTCATTCACCACCCCTGGCTGGTGGAACACACTCCCTGCCCTCATCCGGAATGCAGATTCCCTGTCGAGGTTTAAAAAACTACTAAAAACGCATCTCTTCCATGAGCACCTAACATGACACACACATGCACTCACAAAAAAAAAAAAAAAAATTTTTTTTTCCCTTTTCTCTACTCCCCATGCTTGTGCTACTTGTATTCAGAATGTTTGAAACTTTGTATTGTAAGCGCTCTTATGTGTTTTTGTATCCTTTGGACAAATTGCTTCTATATTCCTCAAATTGTAAGTCGCTTTGGATAAAAGCGTCTGCTAAATGAGTAAATGTAAATGTAAATGTAGGTTCAGCAGCGATTTTTCGTTCCGAGGTTCGCAACTAGACCTGTCAATGGAGCTAGAGATGGGTCCCTCACCGGCAGGTCTGATATCCTCTCACTAGGATCTGGTAGCACGCACTGCGGTTACTTCCACCCCGGTAGAGTTATTGATGCTGCAGTCATTTAGCTCTGAGGAACTGAATGTTCTTAGTGTTGAGGGTGGAGAGTGATTCGTTGAGGCTATCTCTCTTGCTCATGAGTCTGCTGAACTGCATTTCCTGGTGGTCCGAGCCCACTCAACTGGGAGCATGGCAGCCTCTAAGGTTCTCTTGGCAGGAGTGCCTCCTGTAGATGCTTGTGATGCGGTAGGCTGGTCCTCCCTCATACTGTCATTAGGTTTTACCAGTTAGACTTAAATTTTGCTATGGGAACATGGCTGCTAACATGATGCTCTATGTTTCACTCGTGGGCCCTCGTCACTGTGGTTGTAGCGTTTTGACGCAGCGGGAGTTCCCTTGAAAGAGAAACAGCTTATGCATGTAACCCTAGTTCCCTGAAGAACTGTTCTGCTACACCTCTTAAGTGCTTGCCAATGTATTTAGAGAATATGCTGCTGGTCTTATTGGAATGGATTTGATACCAGCCCAGAATTCATCAGAAGAAAAAAATTATATTAAGTGAATAAAAAAAATAAAATAAAAAAAAAACTTTGTTTGAGTTGATGAGGGTGTATTGTGAAATGGTATGAAAAAGTATAGTCTGGGCTGACAAGATTTCCATCCCTCTACAGTACAATGCACTTTTGTTGTGTTTACAATAGCATACTATCAACTGTAATTCAAAATAAAAAAGCACACTGAGACTCAGTATACTCATACTGTACTCAGTTTGTATGGTAACACTTTAACAATATTGCTTTATACCTATACTATATATTAGCTATATTATGGAACAAATACTTATGACATAATGAAATGAGCAATTAATGACAATTAAAACAGATAAAATAACTGATTACTCTAACATGTTCTTGTGATATATACTAGCTTAAAAACATAGCTCATACAAAAGTTACATATAAAATGTAGGCTACTTTGAGGCAAAAACAGCAAATTGAAAATAAACTGATTGAAAAGTAAAATAAGGTGGGGTATATAAGTGACAGTATAAGCTACCTGGCAGATAACTCCCATTCTCCATACTGATAATAGTATGCCATTTCAGAAATCCAGTAATCCAGTCTTTAAACTATCTTCTGTCCTTATGTGAAAGTAGTGCCTCATTGTGTCATGGAAAGCTCTGTATAATACAAATACCGTCGTCCTCGCCGCCTCCACTGCTCACTTTTTATTAAGTGCAGTATTCCACGAGGACCAATATTTTAGAGGCAGCTCAAGTAAGGGGCCATAAATAATACAACATTAATCATGAAAGGCCCTGTTCGACTTGTCAAATTTATCACCTATCTTAATACCATTGTGTTTTAAGAGCAGTTTTTACACCGTTGTACCACCTAGGGGGTTTTACGACAACGACAACCTCACTTGTTGCGGTACCGCAGCCTTGTCACAGAACCCTTTCAAATAAACTGCAAATAAAAAGTTTTATACATCCTAAAAAAATACTTTTAACTTGTCCTCAAGTTTTAATAGGTTGAAGAGGAACAAAAGAGGTAAAACATTTCCTCCAGAATGTTGTTGTTAAATGATACAGAATTGTGTTTCTCTGATAGCTACTGATGTGTGTAGAACAAATAGGGATCACTCACTAATAATTGCATGGATTATATTGTCTTTGTGCGCACAGAACTTCTCACAATAAAATCCCACCTAATTCACAGCACGTGTGTACGCACATTAATTTGTTTTAACCTTGTTTGAATTTTAATGAATTTGGACTACTTTAAATGAGCTACTGCATTCCCAAGGTTAGTCATTTTCATTAAACACACCCAAACCATCTCCAAATAAGGGTTTTCAATGCCCTATTGCATGAAAGCACATGCAGCAAGATTCTGAAGCAACATCAGTCATGCTATCCACAAAATCAACCCAAGCATAATAAAAAGTCCTTTATATGACTCAGATTTCAGACCTATCATTATCAAGTTTTACATACATGTTTCCGCATTATTATACTGAAAAACCTGGCAGCTTGATTTATAATGCAGCTTTTTTACCATTTCATTGTATATTATGAAATATATTTAAGATCTGCTCAGCATTTTAACTTAACACGATTAGGCCACCCAGATTATGATTTTTGAGAGCATGTTAGAGTAAATTTAGTAATTTTCAATTTGTGAATCTTGATTTGTTTGTGTAAAAAACATACAAACGGAAATTTCCTCAATATTACATTCAATTTTGATTATCACTCATTTTCTTTACACAAAGTGTAAACTATTGGCTTTCTGGCACAGAAAGTCATAAACGCTTTATCCATACATGGCTATGAATCTCAGGTTGGCACACTGTCGCTGTAATTTATGTACTGTACATAAGAAAACATTTGCAAATGAAAATGATCCCTGAAACAAATATATTTCTTCTGATGTCTATTCTTGTGTGGAAGCAGAATTTTAGGTTCAATGTATATATTTTACATCATATATATATATGATGTAAAACACACTCTTATAGTAATCACTGACTGCTAAGTGTCATTGGATTGTATTTTTAAAGACAGAAAGAGAAAAAAGTGTGAAAGAAACATGGGAAATTTTTCTCTGACTAATCCAGTTCACCCTTTTTCGGGTTAACTGGAAGCTGATTAGGGTTCAGTCAGTCAAGTACTGTACCTGTATGGCAGAGGTGCCAAACTCAAGTGCTGGAGGGCCACAGCAGAGTTTCTTTCTTACCCTGCTCCAATATAGTTAACAAATAACCCAGAATGACTTTATCTACTGGATCAGGTGTATTTAAATAGTTTAAAGTGTTTTGTACCCCTGCTGACTGTATAGGGATCTTTAGGTTAAACTAAGGTTGGTGGTTTAAGGGAAACTAAGGTACTGGAAAGGTTGTTAGTGACACCACCAGGAGGCACTCAACCTGTACTCTGTGTGAGACCTAAATCCCCACTATAATGATAGGGGCAGAATATTGTAAAATGCCACATCCATTTGGATGACCCTGATTCATCGCATTTGATTAAAATCCCAGGGAATAACACTTGGCACAACTGTCAACATCCCTAATATTTCTAAATTCTTACTCTTAGACATTTATGCTATTTATATTTACTTACTAAATACATACTATATTCTTATCATTCACACTCTTACTATATCTGTATAGTGTGTACTTCACATTTTCTGTATACATAATGTGACTAAGGCAGAGCCAGTGTTTGGTAATTTAATATCCCCACACTGATAACAGCATACTGCCAATATTTCTGCATTTTTTTATAAAATAAAATTTTTAGTGATTAAAAAAATATATATATATATATTATTTGATAGGTCTTTCAAACATTTACAAATTTGTATTTGAAATTAAGTGCAACATTTTTATTTTTTTGAAAACATATTATTTGTATACCCATGGAGTTGTTTACCCATAGATTTTTGTAATTTACATAAACATTTCTACACAGCTACTTGTAATTCAAAATTACAAGCCAGTTTTTTTCAAAGAAAAAAGACAAATAAAAAACGTTGTTGAGAGTGTATTTATGTTTTGCTTATTTTAATGCTTATTTTGTATTATTTTAAATAATATAAAGTAATCTTTAAGGCTCCTTGGAAGTTTGCTGAGGCACTCTGTTTGAGAAAATGCTCTAAATAGTAAGTTCTGAAGCATAATTGCAAGCGGATGGCTAACATTAGTTGAGCAATTTTTCAATGTAAAGCTTTTGAATCGAGTGCCAGAAAAAACTATTGTGAATGTGCTTCATGGCACAGTTTTCATAGTGCAGATTGCATCTTGCAAGCTCTGTCAAACAGCTGCTCTCGTCAATAATAATAGGTGCATCTGCTGTGGTGATTAAAACTGTTTGATTGTTAGACGGTACTACAGCATGGAAAAATCTCAACTAGGTGATAATGACCAGGTGCAGGCAGGAGAAGACAGTGTCACTCGTCAAACCTTATCACAGTCTTAGTGCGCCATTCACCCTTCCCATTTTGTTCACTGCTCTATTGTGGCTTTGAACGATATCGTTTGATTGAGCTGTCCTGCTACAATGGGGAATCAAATGAGAGCAGACAAGATAAAGAGTCAGGTCATGTACTCCAAGTCTCCATTTTTAAAAAGGCATGAAGGCCTGTCACCCTTATGTGTTGTTAGCATTCAAAGGACCATCATTCAGACATACATACTAGAGAACAGGGAGTGCTACTCTTTAATTCTCCATTTACAGGAGCACTGGATGGAGATAATAATTACCCTAAAAAGAGCATTTTTTATTTTATTTTTATTATTACATTTTTACTTATCTGACACTTACGAACTATAAAAATAATTGGGAGAAAGTTAACTTTTAATGTACTTTTTTTTTCCCTCAGTGATATAATTATCATGGTATCTGATCTTTCTTGCATGATTATTCATGAAGTAATTATGATTATGAATTGTAAGCATTTCCTCAGCCCTGCCATGACTGTCTTCACTTGTTAACACCTGGTTTATTTGCTCTAAACATCAAAAACAAATCACACTCTATGATCATGATTCCCCTCTTGGTCTCGTCACAGCTAAACAATGTCTAAAAACAATGCAAAAGAACAAAAGGTATACAGATGAGAGGTAATTAATTCTGACTGTATAATAATGATGGCATAGTATTATTATCATTATTCTAAATATCAATGTGCCTTGCAGTTTTAAGTTTGTTTAGATAAATCAGAGGTTAAAGGGGTCATGATCTGCATTATTTTGTGGGGTGCACTTATAATGTTAATATGATTTTTACATTAAAAAAAATTCAATTTGGAAATCAAAGGCATTTTTCCTACCTTGGTTTTAGCCTTTTATATGAGTGCTCTGTTTGACAAGATGTGTATGCGGTGAGACACACTGCTGTGATTGGCTAACATATTTGCATATAAAATAACATCTTGGCTACAACTGTAACCTTGGTTCCCAGTCAAGGGAACTCGTGCTGTGTCAAAAAAGACGCATCGTGAAGCACAATGAAATCTAACCGAAGTGTCAATGCACGTTGGAGAATGATGACATTATGAACCAGGAAGCTTTACAGCCATGCCGAAGCGGCAGCTTACGTGTCTTCAGTAAGCTCTGCGAAACGGTCGAGTGTGTTTGTTATGTATGTGTGTGTAAATCCTTAGTTGAAATCCTTAGGTCCTGCAAATGGACCTGTCAACATGGTTGGAGACGGGTCTGGCCTTATCGCTGACATCAACTAACAGGTCTGATATCCTCTCGCGGGATCCGGAAGCAGACGCTGTGGTTACTTCTAACCCAGTAGTGGCACCGGCGCTGTAGCTATCCAGCTCCTAGGAGTTGGATATTGTTAACATCGAGGCTGGACATGTGTGTTGTTGTAACGAGTTGAGATAGGGATGTTTGGCTGAGATATCCAGCTGAGATGGGGACGTTTGGCAAAAAGAGAAAAGTTAGATAAACTTAAATGGAGAATAATTTCCTTTCTTCTAGAGCATAACTTCCAGCCACCTTCTTTTCTGATCTTCACATGAAGTGGTCAACTAAATATAAAAATAACACAGCTTCCTACCGAGTGCATAATGCCTCGCTAGTAGGCACTCAAGAGCACGGTTATGGGATGCTGAAAGTGGAGGATGTTCTTTAGAGCTACCTCTTCTCTCAATCTTCATCGTCCCTTTTGGCCCTGACATGCCAGTTAGAGGCATCCTCAACAAACATTCACGCAAAACATGCATAGGAAATGGTAAATGAAAGTGAAACAGGAAGAGGAAATTAGACTTATGGAAAAAGAGTCCTTTAACCCGTGACAAATCATCAGCATTTCTCACAGCATCTGTTGTACAATAATTAATTGTACAATACTTGTAGGGTCTCTTTGTGTCTGAAGCCATCATTCAAGCCAAGATGAAGGATGAAGAAATCATGATTAACTTTGTTGATGTTAGTATGGCTAGTGTGGCTGATGGAGTTGCACGTAGTTTTTCTCTGCGTCTGTCTTTACTTCTCTCTTGGTCAGGCCTGCATGCCCCTGAGGCCACACAGGCCTCCGAAAGGAAGGTTTGCAGGCAAGCGATGCAAAAGAAGAGAGATCCAAGATCCAAAAGAAGAGAGATCTAAGAAAGAGAGGAAATTGATATATAAGAGGAAGATAGATATTTCAAGGAAGAGGGATCTGGCTTTTTTAATGTTTTTGGGGATAGTCACTCCTCGCAGAGGTCAGTGAACAATGGTCACTCAAAGCTTTTGAAGGGAGAGTTTTATGATTTATTGTCTCAAGCAGAGAATTTACATATGTAACTGGATCGGATGCTGCTAAAGGAATTATTCAAGCCTCTTGTAATAGATAGTTACACATAGGGCTGTAACGATACGGCAGGTGGCGAATACGAATACGTATCACGATACAGGGTTACGAATATGAATACTTATTCACGAATACACACTTCATGAAAAGAAAAAGAAAAACATTATTTTACCATCACTTTAATGACTTTACCAGTTCATACTGAGTTCAAAGATGCATCCAGGTACAAACAACAATATTATACACTAGGCAGTTCACAGCACTGTCACACAGCTTACAATACATAGCCTCCCTGGCATTTAAAACAAAATATTTAACTTAATTAGTATTAAGTAACTTTGGAAAGGAAAAAGGTCCGACATGGTGGCGGGAATATATGCTAGACTGCACTACGGCTTGTCGCTACTTCAATGCATACGATAATTTATATTAAATGCAGTAGCGTTATGAATTGAGCTGATTTCCTCATACTAGGAAGATATAATCAAGATTTGAATCAGCCCAAGTAAAAATGGCAATTTCTTATAATTATTTTAATGAATTTGCCAGATGTCGTAACCTCCGCCGAACAATACCACCCTTTCATACTCGCGAGCAGAGTTACCTCCCTTCCATACTCGCCCAGCAGTGACTCGCCAGCCACTGCGCATGTCACTATGAGCGATCGTTTCCGTTTTAGTCAGTGTTTACTTCCCGAACGTCTGCACTGAAAAGCGTGCCGATTTAATCATGCTTTTGGAAGAAATTTCGTTTTTTATGCCTACCGGACCATAAGTTGAAGTTCAGGTTGTATTCGCCAATATTCGGTTCATAGCCTCGCGAATACGATACGTATTCGCCAGAAGAGAAATATTCGGTGCACCGAATATTCGATTGTATCGTTACAGCTCTAGTTACATAATAGATATCAACCCTGGTATCTAGGAATTCATATTTTGATGACTTGCATGATCGTGTATATTATATGTTGAAATCTATTATGCAACTTACTTGGTCTTGCTTAATCAAATAATCATAACAAATTAATTAAATCTATAAAATTATATTTGGCCCCATAAGGGAATGGGACGGATGATTGGCATTATCTCAATGTGATAATGTAAGAAAGAGTGAGAGAACAGAGTAAGAAAAACGATACATTCTCTAATAATTCTGTTGTAACACAGGCATAAAACAGTATACCTAAATATACATGCAATATTCAAAACAGTAATAATTTAAACAATATCCTGGAAAGATGCATGTTCATTTACAGCATTAGTAAACATTATCTATAACATATTATTAATAGATTATCCATGTTCAGAAATGGTATGTTCCTATAATCATTGTGTATTGGTAGTTACCAGTCTTTCTGTCAGGGGCCTGGTTTTCTTATTCTGGGTGGTTTGTCTCAGATGTTTACATATTGGCATCTTGTTGGAGAGGGTTTTTAAAGACTATTTGTTAACTTTAAAAAATAACTGTGTGTCTATTCAGTCCAGTTGCCAGATGGGCAAGAATAACATCTCAAAATTCCGGACTACTGACTCTCATCACTGAGCTAAAATCAACCAATCATAAATGCAGATACCCTGTAGGTACATCAGTGCTAGAAGTACGTCCATGCATTTTGTGCAGGTGCGGGGTGATAAAGCTAGACCGAATGGAAGAACCATTGGTATTGGTATGCCTTGCCCCCAAAGGTAAACCTGTGGAACTTCCTGTGTTGTTGTAGAATGGAGAAGTGGAAGTAAGCATCCTTGAGATCTATAGTCCTCGAACCGGATCTGCGATACGATTTGTCTCATGGTTAGCATTTTGAACTTGAGTTGCATGTCTGTCTGATTCAGCTGACGCAAATCCGGCATGGAACGCAAGCCTCCTTCATTTTTCTGGAACAATAAAAGTACCAGCTGTAAAACCCGGATTCTCCGTATGGGAGGGGTAAATACTCGATGGCCCCTTTCCCTAGCAGAGAATTTACTTGCTCTATGCTCGCCATGCTAGGTGTGAACTGAGCATTCCTTGAAAGGGAACGCAGTATTAAATGTGCTATGTGATATGCTCTCAAAAACTTTTTACAATTTATTTTTACTACTAAAACACGTCTTTACTGTCACGGTTAACTAAACGGGAAAAGTGCGGATTATAGCAATATATTTAGATTGTTGTAGTGATGAGTACTGAAGCCGATCATAGATATGTTTAGTGCATGAATGCAGTGATCTCATCATTGTAACTGAATTTCTGCACTCTCATGAATGCTTTAATTATAGCTAAGAGTTTAAATAAAATGTAAATAAGATATTTGCTGTTTATAATAGTTTTGTCCAGAATCCAGAACTCAGTCACTAATAAATGTGGGCTGTTTGATTGACAGCTCCAGTGATTGTAAAGGGTGAATTCTTTGATCGATATAAATTAATCACACTTTAAAATCACAGATTATTTTGATCCTACCATCCTACTAACAATGTGAAGTTGGCTGCTAAGTCGTGATTTACTGACACAAAGACAAAGAACATCTGACTGTAAATGAATCATTAGATATCAGAAATCACTGTAATCTTGGTTAAACACATGCACATAATCAGTACATATCAAATGATCTGTAACAAAGCAATAGTGACATAAAAACATGCATTTACTCACATAAGTGTGTTGCACTTTTCCTGTATGATCCAATATAGAAGGCAAAGCATTGTTTAATTAATTTTAGTCTTTGTTAATCCAGTGTCAGTAGGCAAATTCAGTACTGTATTTCAGCTTGTTTTCAAAAGAGATATATGAACTAATTATATTTTTTCTCTAACATTGGGATCCTTCACCAGCTTATGCAAATAGGAAGTTTTACTGGAGTCAGGAACAGCACAACGTCGGTGTAGTGTCATAATGTTGTTATTATCACAAACTTATTGTAAGCAACTACTTTAGATCCTCTCGACCGCCCCCAATCCGATGATATAAAAATAGGCGTTGTTGTCTTGCTACAGAGGCAGTTGTATGCAAATGATTGTGCCCCTGTGATGTCACAAACCAACTAGGATCCAAATTAAGCTTTTTATATAAATTATTTTTTATTGATGATGAGGACATTTACAATATGAAATTTGCAGATATATTAGTGGTACATTAATCATTAATGCCCAAATCGTTTATCTCTTATATGTCAAAAGATCAGGGACAATTTGATTCCTCATGTCCTGACTTCCTTAAGAAGTTGTTTTCTACCAACTTCAAAAACCTAATAAAAAAAAAAAAAAAAGAAAAAATATTATAAGCATGTAATGCAGGGGTCTCCAAACTGTGGCCCACGAAGCCCTCTCATCCAACCCGCGGAGACCTTTTTGCCTACGTAAAAAAATACATTTACGTGTATCCTGCCAAGATCAGGCGCCGCTCCCTTTCTAGAGTGGGAACGAGATGTTGCAATGAAATGCATTTGGAAACTCCTCCCCTTCACGTAATTTCTCAAACCTTATAGGATAAAACCAGTTGACAACTGGCCAATTGTAGCGCGATCTGGCAGACAGACCGTATAAATAGCATAAGCGCAACAATTGCGTCTGAACATTTCCTTCACACTTCTCTAAACGAAATATGGAAAAATAACCGAGGTTATGATAGTAAACGGAGACGTCTCTACATCAATACATTACAAAACTTATTCGCTGCTTACTTTTTCTACTTTTGGTCACCGTCAATGAGATTATACTGTTTTTCCCCGCATATAATCAGCAGACGCATGTCCATTGCAACCTCATATAGCTTGCGGGTGTGATATGTAAATTGTATAAAACATATATATAAACATATAAAATGTGTGATATAGCCCACGGGACTGGTGTTTTTTTCCCCCCGTTTTTGCCTAAGGAAGACATTCCTAATGTCAAAACTTTTGCATCAATGTACCTTTCAATCTTTGGAACAACAAACATTTTTAGAATAAAATACGTGAAGAACAATTTAAGAACAAACTTGTACGATAATAATCTCAGGTCACTGTTGATGTTAGAGAAAGCAAATCTAAAGCCAGAAATGTCTGCTACTTTGGCATCCAGGAAACAATTTCAACATTCCCACTAATACAGGTGTCCATGTGTAGTGTATAACGGTGTTGTTAAGTAATAACTGAATAAAATAATATTAAATAAATAATTAAAAACAACATCCATATTTTGATTCTTTTTTATTGGACCTCGAGTGTGTAGTCGGCTCCAGAACTGCTGTTTGACAGTTAATGCGGCCCTCAGGCTGAAAAGTTTGGTGACCCCTGATATAAGGTAACACTTTAGAATAGAGAACACAGTCACTAAGTAGGAGTTTTCCATCAATAACCTACTAATTGCTGCATATTTTAATAAGTTGTTGTTAAGGTATGGTGAAGGCTTAAGGGATGTAGAATATGGTCATGCCTTACTAAAGCAATATAATGCTTTATACCAATATATAGCAATAATGCTCTATAACAATATAGTGCTTTATAAGTACTAATAAACAGTCAACATGCTATATTATACGCATGTTAATACCAACTACTTGATGTTGAATGTGTTCCCCAATCTTACTGAATATAAGATCTTATCTTACTTGTTAAGTTTGCTAGAAAGTTAACAATGGAAGACAATTATAAGGCTTCTAACTGTTAATGGATTGGATACCTTTTTCAAAACTTTTTCAACTTTTAAACTTTTTCAATGCCTAGTTTTACATTTATTGTTCTTTGCTGCTATACAAAAATATCAGAAACTGATACAGAAAAACTATGAATCTTAAATTTTGAATCTTCTCCCAAGTCAAAATGGGGAGAGTGATACTGTTTTTTTACTTGCTTACCTTGTGTATTCACACCTGAGCTCAAGTTTTACCCTTAGTCCTCATAACCATCTATTTCTGGTTTAATTTGTTCTCCCCATTTTATGAAAACTTAATTGCTATGTTGTAAAATCACTCTGAAACATAATGATTGTTTCCCTTTCCTTTGGGCATCGTCAGAAGGGGCAATTATGGCTTCATGCCTGAAGCAGCATCAGTATACCACCCATTAGTAAGGCAGTAATGGGTATTACTGTACTTCTAAACTCAACAAAATGGCTTATCAGCAGTAATGAGACGACATGGATTCATCTTTTGTGATAAGAAATGCATTAAGCCCAATGGAATTTGCTCAAAAGAAATCCTATACTTTGAAACCTATTTCACAGATGATTTTCGACTTGTTTGCTGTTAAAGGTGTAATGCTGTGATGTGGCAAAAAAAAAAATCTGTTGAAAGGCAACATGCTGGCATGGCGTCTCTTGTCTTTTAACATCAAAAGTATTTGGCGTATGCCACCTGATCAAAGCTATGATTGAGTGTCATAGAACACCTTGCCATCCTTCAGTGAGTAAGAGAAAGGAGAATACATTATTTTTCTTGGCAGAACTGAAGACAATGACGTATCAAGTAATTGTGTAAGGCATGCGATTCATGTCCCATTGAAAGGCACATAAATGCTTCGTTGTTCCATAAAAGTGGCAAACTTGTGGCTCTCAGGTGTGCCATACTGTCAGCCAATAAAGCATTTATGTTACAACAAAACCCTCCCATTGGCACATTCATTTTGGTCTTCAGGATTTTTGCCAAACATCTACTCAAGGTCATTTTCCTCAAAGCTATCATCTGCCAGTAGCAGCAGGCAGTTCAACAGACGTCATTTAATAGACCCTGGTCTGCACTAACCACAGGCAATAGAGGAGGCAATGGTTATCTCTGCCCCTCATCTCACCCCTGAAGACCAACTATCATTCACCATTGCATTTTTTCTGGGTTATACTCTCCATCCTGCGTGAATGCACCCAAATCGTGTTTGTCTGAACACCACTGACAGATTAGAGGCATTGGGGACAGGAGAAGGTTCCATGAGGGTTGTGGATGAAACTAGAAACTGTGTTCCACTGAAAATCTCTTCCTACATGAAGCCATGTTGAACTTTGACTCCACTTATCAATATGGTCTGAGCTTATGCCTCTGGATGTGGGAGGGCTAGCCAGTTTTATTAACCTTCCACAGTATTAAAGTTGCTACTGGAATGGGCCGTTGTCCAGTCTCTCCTCATGCTAAATTCCTTTCTCTACACAATTAGTTTGATTGATTATGTGAGTGGCAACTGCATTAAAAAAATCAGGTATGTATGCATGTAGGTATGAAAAAGACTATTGAAAAAGAAAGTATAAAAAAAATATAGAACAAAAATGAATGAAAAATCTAATAAAAAAATCTTAAATGTCCAATTTTGTTTTGTTACATTCAAAAATAATGTAAAATACTGGTAATGAAAACAAAGCATTTACAGAGAGTATAAACACTACACAAATATGTATTTAGTTTGATCTCTTCAATTAATATCTACCCTTTTATATCAATGTTAACTATAGAACCTTTTTTATATATATTCTTATCATTTATTTATCTTTTCTGTTTTTTCACAATTTTTTCAACTACTTTTTCAACTACTTTTTTAGTAAATTTCTTTTTTTTGTCACCTTTGTCGACTTGAAATCACGCTACCATCTCATACCATGTCAGCAAGGCCTCATAAATAGCTAAGCAATACATATATTTAATATATTTGTGATAATTGGATTTTATGAATGTGGTAAAAACCATTTGCCAAAGACATGAGGTGTCAACAGATCATAGCCATTGGCCATTACTCTACACCTGATGGTTACCATGGAAATGTTCTCATAATGAGAGTAACCTATTGATGAGGTTGTTGAGGCTTCTGCCTTGTGCCCAAGAGTCACTCTCAACCAGGGCTACTTGAGCTCTCTCTTGCTCTCAGGTCTTCTATTCTTCCATTTTTCATCATTTGAATGTCAAGAGAATAACTAGAAGGTTGACTATTTCTGCCTTCTGTAAATCTCTGTGCTGTCATTCTTGTTCACTTTTCCATAGCTTTCTGCCCTTGTTGTGCGTCAGAAGCACAGAATATAGCTCTTCCTTGCGTTTCATTCCTCTATTCCGCATAACTCACAGCCCTCATGGATGTCAGGCGGAGCCTCAGCGGGGTGCCTTACATTGCTATAATTTTATTCCATTTCCTTGTAGCATCTTTAGCACCGGTGTCTCTCCTCCAGCATGTGTCATAGCCTTCTCCCAAGCTTTCTAAGGGGGGTTAGAGAAAAAAGGAAAAAGATGAAGGGGTGAAGGGAATGACTTGAAGTTAAACGATGCTGAAGTGGGCCGTGGTAGCATGCAGGTGTCCAGCTTAACAAGCTCCATAAGAAGCTTCACTATGAGGTTAACGGTTCCTTCAATGCCAAAACCATATCGGACCTCTCCAGAGCCTTGACACAGCAAAAGAGAGAGACATAAAGAGCGATAGAGAAAGAGAGAGAGAGTGTTTTATATTCCATTTTGGGACCAGTGTTGAATAGTGGATGGGAGAGGTGAAGGTTATAATGGGAACCTCTGAGGCCAAGACCATATCCTTCCACTTTCCCTTTGCCCCATCCTCTCCCCCTCTAATGGTGTACTTAGAGAAACCTAATGATGTACTAAGTCAACATTTCCAGAAGTAAAGTACACATACATTAAAACTGCAGGTTGGCAGTGACTGGGTAAAAGCTTGAAAAAGGAAGCATGTAAGTGATAATGCAACAAAGCTGTTAAAAAAGATTGATTTATGAGATAGAACTGTTGTTATTAGTAAATAATAAACTACTAATAAAATACAATACAAACTGGAACAGAAGTGATAATCAAAACTAAATGAAACATAATTTGTGACTAATTTGCTATTTAAAATGGGACTCTATAACAGAGTGGCAAAAGCATCATCATTTGATGATCTTCAAATTTTATAATAGTTTCACTTGAAGACCTTTGAATTGTTTTAATATTAAATATGAGTACTGGACATGTGGAATAGAAACTTAATTTTAATGAAAAGAAGTTTAAATATTTGATGCAGCACATTTTTATTTAACTATAAAGTTATATATAATTAATGCTTTTCTCGATGTCATAATTATCATGACATTGAAGGAGAAGTCATGACATTTCTTTCTTTGACCTGTGATGCAGTCCAGCTCAGCCTGTCACGAATTCTGAAGTGTGTTAAATATTGAGAAGCTAACAGCACGTCATCTGCATCAAACAGCTGTCATATGCCCTTAAGTGTTGAATAATGCAATCTGCTTCAGTGTCTGTTCTACAGTTATTAGGCCTCATTTATGAAATGAACCCAGACAAACACATTTTTGTGCATGTGAAGGATGCTGCTTTACGTGGATATTGGAACACGAGCCTTGTTACATAACTAACATTTGGTTTAGCAACCAAATGTTACATGGCGAGAGTGAGTTTGTTAGCCGATATGATGCTTATTAAGAATGTGTCACATTATTGAACCAGGACCTTTATTTTGTTATTATTCAGTCACGTGTTACTTTGTTTTAGTTTCTCCGGCCATTCATTGGTTACCATGGACCCTAATCATCACAGTTATTCATCATTTGTTCATCACTGCTGATATATTTAGTTCTCCCTGTTCATTATTCAGTTTGTTGGTTGTTGTTGTTTGTGTGTACAACGCTTTTGTGGAAACACTGTTGTTACCATTCCCTCGTCCTCATTAAAGTTCCTTTGGATCATCATCTTTGATTCGTGACAGAATTACCTCATTTGTGTTTTATTTTATGGTTTAGCATACAAATTTATAGCTACTTATTTGAATTCTTTTTCTGTTCTTAATAGTATTGAATTTGTTGTTGAGTAAGGGGTAATAGCCTAGTTTATAATGTTTATAATGTTCATAAAGGCTCTGTTTTATTTACTGGTGTTTAATATACATTTAAATTATTACAATTGTTTGCAAATATGAGGTTAGCGGGTGTTTTTGGAGTTTTTGAATATCAATTTCATGAGATACGTCCTTTTCTTGGCCTGGTTACATTTCTCCATGTCATAAATCTTCAGGGCAAGGCTTCTAAACTGTGAGTTTTTAGCTGTATAATTTAAAAATGACGATTGTCTTCAGTCACTACATTTATCAACATATGATCCTTTGTACGCTGGATTTGGCAGTATATGAATGTTTCATAAATCACATGTGAATCCTCTCGTAATATGATTTCTGTGCTTAGATCTGTGCTCTGTTAGATTGATAAATGAGTCCCAATATCACTAAACCCTTAGAAGCTTGAATTGAGTTCCTTCTACATTTTTTACACACTTCAAAATGAAGGCAAATATGAGTATATGAACAATCAAACATGCACATGGGCACACTTACACATGTGTACACACGTTTTCTCATTTATATATCCTCCATGTGGCCAGGCTGTAAAGGAAGGATGGATTTGCATATGGGTGTACATAGGACTTTATGATCTACTTCTGTTCCATGTCTCCCTTTTAGCAAACACACATGCTGAAATTATAGAGGCCCAACTAAATTTACCTGCTGCTCTGAAAGAACATTAAAGTTCATTTTAAATTGTAATGACTCCCATCAGCCACTGAGGCTGAAATGCTACAGTTCTTCATACATCACTAAACCCAGCCTTTGATTTAATCATTCAAATAACTTTCCAGCACACCTGCCTCCACATCTACCCCGAAGGCCCACAGCCTGAAATATGCCTTTTAGTGTTAAGAGTATTTAAATTTGGCCTTTTTGTCATCTACTGGGAGCAGCCTTGCAACAAAGAAGGCTGAGTGACAGAACACCAATCTAAAGAGATGAAAGAAGCAGAACATCTGATTCTATTAACATTCCAACAGCAGAATATTTCGATGATCATATTTCTTTTCTTTTTTATTTTATTTTTTTGCTTCCAAAAGAGTAGATTTTGAACTTTTATTAATAATAAAGTAATCTGAAATGTATGAACAAGACCCACAGCTGAAGCACCATAGGAGCTGAACATGAGTATGGTAAGAATTTTAAAAGAACCATTTATCAGCCTGAAGATATTATGATTCTTGAGAACCTCATCAGCTCGCCAGTGTAACGGTTATGACATTCTCCTCCTGTGTGTCCCCCCTGTGTTCCCGTAGCCACCCATGTTATCAATATCAGCTGTGTCTTGTTAGCCCTGCCTTCTTATACCGTCATGTTTCCCATTGTCTTTGTCTCTTGTTGACGTTTCATGTGTGTAACGTGTGGATGCCCTGTTCTATGATTAAAGTGTTTCTATGTCATCTCCGTGTTCTCCCTCGTTCCTCTCGCATCGCACGCCAGCTCTAGTGTGACAGCCAGAATACAGAGAAAACCCAGTCAAATTCTCCAATAAACTGAGGTGATTTGCTATTAGAATTAAAGTAAGCATTGACCAATATCTAAATATTACAAATCTACGTATATATATATATATATATGTGTGTGTGTGTGTGTGTAAGGCATGCCCGTAGAAAATAAACCTTTTTCTTTTTGCATTTGAAATAGCTTAATGACTATCTGCATTGCCTCTTTATTTAGTCTCCTGCTTGTCTAATCAATGGGAATTGGCAGTTTTAATTGATTTCTTTAGAAAAGTACACAATCTTCATCTTTCTAAAAGCCCTACTACACTCTGCAATCCTCTCAACGGGGCTTATGTAGGAATGCTTTGTTGCTTTGATGTTAGGTTTAATCTACACTAAAATTATATTGATTTGTTGTATAATATTCCTGATTTTTAAGTGGCCTTTAGTCTATGTATTGGGCCTTAGAATTTCCAAGTTGTATACCCTCTTTTTATAATGAACATTAAAGGAGATATATTGTGTATCATTGCTCCTTATTAGCAGCTGCTCCCAGAGATACTTGCCAGCTGTTTTTTCTTTGTCATAAACTCATTCTTTTCTTCTCTCTATGCTTCTAAAATGCAAATATTAAGCAGCTATAATCAAATCGCTTTGTAAAAGAAGCTGAAAGAGTAAATGAGAAAAATAAAATTACAGTTATATTATTTTTTTGTATTTTATCACGCTCAGGAAGCCGACTTTGAAAATATTTAATTCGTTTTCAATAATTGCATTACGTTTTTGCAGGTTTGTAACTTCTCTGGCATAAACTGTTGATTAAAAGCCTTAATCCAGCTTTACGGATTTTTGCCAAAATCATAAAATGGTTCTATTATTTAGCAATTCTAGAGGTATGAGGCCTCACCTGAAACGAGACTGTTGTATTATTCAATTGGCTAAGGGGAATATTTAAATTAAGCTTTTTCACATTAACTGAAAGGGGATGAAAAAAACAAGGGATTTGTGTAGTGTTGAGTTAGTTAGAAAACATATGGTTACTGTTTATTATGCCTCTCTGTCACCTTTGACTTTGTCACATTCGACAAAGTGGCTTGGTATTATGAGAGAATCATATTGAAAAAGGGAGAAAAATACTCTTTGGGAGGGTTATATGAACCATTTGGTACTGAACCCATATTTCACAGCATACCTTGCAGGTATGATTACAACTGAGACATAAATATTCAGATGTATGCTGCTTTTAATAAAAATTCAGATGTTGACTTGTAACTAGGCAAGTTCACAGACACTGAAAGCTGTAATTATATTTATCAGAATTCCTTTTCTGTTGTTAAGTTGTCAGACATTTATCTCCCTGCAAACCATACATTATATAGTAACTTTTAGAAGGAACTTTGTTTCTTTCCTTCGAGTTTTATTTCAAGAGGACCACTTAGAAAGCTTAGTTTTTTTACAAAACAGGAAAAGGAAATTAAACTTATGGGACTTATGCCAGCTCACAAACGTCAAGTCAAGCCAGGTTTTCCAGGAGAAGGAAGAAAGAGAGGTCACTGAAGTGGTCTTATAAGTTCCACAGAGGTCACACCTCTGGAGTTTTAGCTTGCCAATGGGAAAGCAGGACAATTATTCTGTTGGGAAGTTTTACAGCCTTTGTATGGGCCATGTTTAGAAGAGATCTGGACGTTTGTTTCCATTTATACACCAATTCATATAACGAACATCTGTGAGGTGTGAGAGGTTAAAACACCATTAATAATATAGGAGAGACAATATAGGTGGGGTTACTTTAACTAGCAGTTGTCAGGTATGCATACAGGATGAAGAACAGAAGAGATACAGAATTACACTTATTAAACAACCAAATGATACAAAGATTCACACAATGCATATGAGACTGTTACATCCCTATTAGTCTAGGAGTGTCACAAGGGACACCAACAAACTAGAACAGAATCAACTAGAACAGCAGTCTAAGAAAAACTAACCAAAAGGGGATTTAAGCAGACCAACAACAAAGCTTGAAGCACCAGTAGTAAAACTTTAAAAATTAAATACATTTATACATGTACATAACCAACATGAAGGTGAAAAGGAAAAAAAAAAAAAGAAATAAAAAGCTGAAAAAAAAAAAAAAACAACAACTCCAATTACAACCAAAAATTACAAGGTGGTAAACATTCCTTACCTGGTGTTAATAGACAGAGCCATGAACTTCAGCTGCACTGTGTACAATACCCTTATCCTGCTCCCAATTCAAATTAAAGAAAAAAAAAAAAAACATTCAAAAAATAGCATCACAAAAACAAGGCCCAAAGACCTTACGAAATCAACAGGGACAAAAGAAATCCAAAGTAACAAAAACTTATTTTTTCTGCAGAAAAGTTCTACAACACAGACAAAACAAAAGAGAAAAAAAGAAAAGAAAAAGTCCCTCATGTATAACCACCATTGTGAATCTTTTAGGCCTTGCAGATCTCAGGGCGCATGTGCAATTGACCAATTGCACAAGACAGGCAGCAATTGGATGGAACACATGCAGATGAACGAACCAATGGAAGAGTTTGTTTCTGCTCCAGAGAACATGCACACAAAACCATATTCCTACAGGACACAACAGAGACAAGACAAGACCAAACTCTGACTGAGAGAAACACAGGGATTAAAAACACAGAGAATGATTAGAGGAATAGAAACAACTGACAAGGTGATTAATGACAAGACAGGTGATTCTGATGACACTGGGAGAGCACATGGGGAACTGAGAGGTAAACACATTAACAATGAACACAAGGATGACAAAACCGTGACAGTAGTTATCTTATAAGGCATGCATAAAGTGGTGTCCCATACCAAAGACAAGTGATTTTGGCACTTTGTTTTATGGTTGTTGAGGGGTTTCAAAATGCATTTGTTAAATAAAACATTTACACGTGTCTGATTTATCTCAAGTCTCTACAAATCTGTTGAATAGTTTAACAAGTTGAAAATAGGACAAGGAAGCAACTGCAGAATTGTCTATTTAAAGTATATTATAACTTTTTAATTATTATTATTTTTTTTAATCAATACCCCTTTGCAAGTTTAGCAAGTAATTTAAGGAAACTAGGAATTGCTGATTGCAATGATGACCCTTTTTGCTTTTGCTTTTTTCAATAAACTTTCGCATAATATTCTGACATCAACCTGTTCCTCAACTACACACTACATTTTAAGAATTTTTTTTTTTTAAATAAAAAAGGTACAATTGGACAAGAATAATACTACAAAAATACATAAAACAATCTAGTAAGAATTAGAAAAATAGCAGTTTATCATAAAAGACTTTGAAGAGAAGTTGGACTTCAAAGGGTCTTGAACTGGAGCAAAATAAACAAAGCTTCCTTTTTGTTAAAACCTCTTTCCTTAACCATACAATTAAATAATACATATGTAAACCTAACTCCCTAACCAAAAACACAGATCAAAAATGGGTCTTCCCAAATACTCAGTATTTATAATATTTACAACCAGGCAAACATTTATTCATTTAGCAAACGCTTTTATCCAAAGCAATTATACGAGTGATTACAATACAAAGTTTAGAACATTAAATATACAAGTAGTAATACATGGAGAATAGGGAGTAAGGGATTTTTTTTTGGTGAGGTGGTGTGTGCATGCGTGTCATGTTAGGTGCTCATGGAAGAGATGTGTTTTCGCTAGTCTTTTAAACCTTGACAAGGAATCTGCATTCCACATGAAGGCAGAGAGTCGTTCCACCAGCAAGGAGTGGTGAATGAAAAAGTTATTGTGAGTGATCTTTTGCCTCTCTGTGATGGATGAGTCATCGCTCATTGAGCGATTGAAGGTTACTGGTAGGTGCATAGATTTGTAGTAATGAGTGGAAGTATGAAGGTGCTGAGCTTGTGAAAGTTCTGTATCCAAGAGTCAGTGTTTTGAATTTGATGCGTGCTGCAAGTGGCAGCCAGTTTAGTGAGATGAAGAGGGGTGTGACATGAGTCCTTTTGGGTTAGTTGAAGACTAGACAAGCTGCGGCGTTCTGGATCAGATGCAGGGGTTTGATTGCACTAGCAGGACGTCTGACCAAAAGAGTGTTGCAATAATTAAGCCTGGAAATGTCCATGGCCTGCACCAGAAGTTGTGTAGCTTTCTCAGTTAGGAACGGCCTGAACCTCATGCAGGTTTGTACTTCACAACATCAGGATAAAGCCATCCTTGCAATGGGATCTTGGAAGGCCAGCTGGTCCTCAAAGATTACTCCAAGATTTCTGGCAGACTTTGATGGGGTAATCATGGTGGCGCCAATCTGGACGGTGAAGTTGTACTGTAGCGTTGCATATGATCATAAACTAGATGCGCTGTGTTTGACAGAAACCTGGCTAAAACCAGATGATTACATTACTTTAAATGAGTCCACCCCTCAAGATTACTGTTATAAACATGAGCCTCGTCTGAAAGGTGAAGGAGGAGGTGTTGCTGTAATTTATAGTAACACAATTAGTACTGCTCAAAGGTCTAATTTGAAATATAATTCTTTTGAAGAGATGGTCCTTAATGTAAAATTATCTAGTGCAAGTAATAATTCCTGTTTAACTTTTGTGCTGGCTATTCTATACAGGCCACCAGGACACCATACAGACTTTATCAAAGAATTTGCTGATTTTCTCTCATACTTAGTAATGTCTGCAGATAAAGTCATAATTGTCTGTGATTTTAATATCCATGTAGATAATGAAAAAGACACATTGGGATTGGCATCTAGAGACATCTTAAACTCTATTGGAGTTACACAACATGTATCAGGACCCACTCATTCTCGTAATCATACTTTAGATCTAATATTGTCGCATGGGATCAATGTTGATACTGTTCAAATTCTGCAGCAGAGCGATGACATCTCAGATCATTACTTAGTTACGTGTATATTACCATCAGCCAAAGTCGAAAAACGAACTCCCTGTTATAAATATAGTAGAACTATCACTCCTAACACAAAAGATAGATTTATAAATAATCTTCCTGATCAGTTTAATCTACTTAATATCCCAAATAGCCTAGAAGAACTTGATGTTGCAACAGAAACTATTAACTCTCTCTTTTCCAGTACTTTAGACACTGTTGGTCCGTTGCGCTTAAAGAAGATTAAAGAAAATAGTCCAACACTGTGGTACAACTAACACACACGGGCCCTCGAGAGAGCAGCCAGAAAAATGGAGCGGAGCTGGAAAAAAAACTAAGCTTGAGGTTTTTCGTATTTCATGGAAAGACAGCTCTATTGCATTCAGAAAGGCCTTAAAATCAGCTAGATCTGCTTACTTTTCTACCCTCTTAGAAGAAAACAAATACAACCCTAGGTATTTATTTGATACAGTGACTAAACTAACAAGAAATAAAGCCTGAACCCCAGATGCTTTAAAACAGCACAGCAGTAATGACTTCATGGACTTCTTTACTTACAAAATTCATAATATTAGAGAGAAAATTTTAACCATGCAACCGTCTACTACAATATCACAAATTACAGTAAATTTTAGTGTCCCTGAACAAAAATTCCACTCCTTCATTGCTATTGGGGAGGAAGAATTATCTAAACTTGTTAAATCATCAAAATCAACAACGTGTATGCTAGACCCAATACCAACTAAGCTACTGAAAGAGATGCTTCCAGAAATCATAGATCCTCTTCTTAATATTGTTAATTCATCTTTGTCATTAGGATACGTACCAAAAACCTTTAAACTTGCCGTAATTAAACCGTTTATTAAAAAAACACAACTTGATCCTACAGAATTAGTTAATTACAGGCCGATATCAAATCTACCTTTTTTGTCAAAAATTCTAGAAAAGGCAATATCTTCACAACTATGTTCCTTTCTAGAAAGAAACAGCATCTACAAGGATTTCCAGTCAGGATTTAGACCATATCATAGTACGGAGACTGCTCTCATTAGAGTTACAAATGATTTGCTTTTATCATCCGATCGTAGTCGTATCTCTCTGTTAGTGTTACTGGACCTTAGTGCTCCATTTGATAAAATCGACCACAAAATCCTTCTAAATAGACTTGAAAATTATGTTGGCATTAGTGGAGTTGCATTAGCCTGGTTCAAAACCTAATTATCTGACCGTTATCAGTTTGTAGCAGTAAATGAGGAGATGTCATATCGATCACGGGTTCAGTATGGAGTTCCTCAAAGTTCAGTACTAGGACCATTGCTTTTCACCCAGTACATGCTTCCTTTGGGTGCAATTATTAGGAAGCATGGCATTAGCTTTCACTTTTACGCTGATGATACTCAGCTCTATATTTCGTCTCATCCTGATGAGACGTACCAATTCACTAAATTAACAGAATGCATAACTGATATAAAAAAATGGATGACTAATAACTTTCTACTGCTTAATTCTGAAAAAAAAACAGTGATTATAAGTAATTAAACCAAAAAGTTCTGCACGTTATAATCTAGACTGCTGCCTAACACTCGATGGCTGTTCTGTCAAGTCTTCGTCGTCAGTTAGAAACCTGGGTGTGCTCTTTGATACCTATCTTTCATTTGAAAGCCAAGTTTCTAGCATCTGTAAAACAGCATTCTTCTATCTTAAAAATATATCTAAATTGCGACATATGCTCTCAAAGACAAATGCGGAAAAGTTAGTTCATGCGTTCATGAGTTCAAGGCTAGATTATTGTAATGCTTTACCAGGTGGTAGCCCTACACGCTTAATAAACAAATTCCAGCTGGTCCAAAATGCAGCAGCTCGAGTTCTTACTAGAACCAGGAAGTATGAGCATATTAGCCCAGTTCTGTCAAACCTGCACTGGCTTCCTATTAAACACTGAATACATTTTAAAATCCTGCTAATTACTTACAAAGCATTAAATGGTTTAGCTCCACAGTACTTGAGCAACCTCCTAACACATTATAGTCCTTCACGCCTATTGCGATCCCAAAATACTGACCAGCTTATAACACCTAGAATATCAGTCAACTGCTGGCGGTTGATCTTTTTCCTATTTAGCTCCTAAACTCTGGAACAGTCTTCCTAATACAGTTCGGGAAGCAGACACACTCTGTCAGTTTAAATCTAGACTAAAAACACATCTCTTCAACCTGGCATACACATAACACATTATATATACATTTTGAATCCAAATCATGTAAAATGATTGTTAGGCTGCATAATTTAGGTCAGCCGGAACCGGGAACATTCCCATAACATCTGATGTACTCGATACATCAGAAGAAGAATGGCATCTATGCTGATATTATTCTCTGTTTATTCCGAGATTACTGTGATCAGCCGGATCCAGGCCGTATCCAGATCAGATGAAGGACCTGCACCTGGACACGAGCACAGCACTGCCCTGAAGTGTCTGCGGAGATCCTGACTCTACTAAACCCTCCCCTGTGTAGATCATGAACCCATCTCCAATCGGACCTAATTAGAATTAATATTAGACTTGAATTATCAATATAATAATCAAGCTATCAATCAAACAAATCAATCAATAATCAAAACTTAACACTTAATATTCATCAAACAAACTTTGTTTATAATGTTTTCATGTGACCACTGTAAAGCTGCTTTGAAACAATCTGTATTGTAAAAAGCGCTATACAAGTAAAGGTGACTTGACTTGACTTGGATCAGCAGGAAAGATGAGAAGCTCTGTCTTTGCCACGTTGATCTGCAGATGATGCGCTTTCATCCATTGAAATTGAAAGGTAATCCCAAATCAGCATCAGAATACAGGCAAAGGGGTCAAATATAACAAAGTTTTTTAGGTATAACCATTTACAATCTCTAATCCTCTTAACACAACCACAACTCTCCTAACACTCTGTAAAACAACAACATCTCACTATCTCTACCCCTAGAGGAATTGATGACATTCTTTTAAAGTACTGGTGCACCAATCAGACATAGCAATCAATCCAGCTGCAGAAACCAATCAAATGATGTTCCTGGACAGAGCCAAAACACTATAGAAATAACAAAACAGAAAAAAATTGTTGTAACAAGTGTCTCACTTTTTTTTTGTCTGTGTTTAGTTTAAATTTCATGAACTTTAATTTTTTTTCCCTTCAGTTTCCTGTTCTTCATTTGTTACCATTGTTACTAATTAAATATCACAGCTGTTTGTATTTGACCTAAGTCCTGAAAACAGACGCCAAGGATTCCTTATTTATTTTCCTCACAATATATGAGTAATGTTGGTTGCTAAGACATGCTTAATTGCACTTAATGCCAGTTAATGCACTTAATTAATTTGAAAGCCACGTTTCTAGCATCTGTAAAACCAGATTTTTCCATTTTAAAAAAATATCTAAATTGCGCTAGATTATTGTAATTCTCTAAATTGGCATACCTTCAACTTCAACCTGGCATACACATAACACATTATACTTTAAACAATTTTTTTTTAAATCATGTAAAATGATTGTTAGGCGGCATAATATAGGTCAGCCGTTACTGGGAACATTCCCATAACATCTGATGTACTCGTTACGTCATAAGAAGAATGGTATCTACGCTGATATCAGTTTCTTTTATCCCAATGTTACCATGGTCAGACGGATCCTGCACCTCGACAGGGCCAAAACACATCAATGAAGTGTCTGCAGAGACCATAACTCTACTAGACCCTCCCCTGTGAAGATCATGAATCCTATCTCCAACCAGACCAAACTGAATTTAATATTTTGACCAGAATTGTTGTCAATATAATAATAATGCACCATTTGGCTGTTGGCCAAAGGATAACTGGTTCTCTGACTGAGCCTGGTTTCTCCCAAGGTTGTTTTTCTCCATTCTGTTCTTCATTCATTCGGTCACCTGCTGGAGTTTTGATTCCTTGCCATTGTCGCCTATGGCATGCTTAGTTGGGAAGACTCAAAACTTAATATTCATCAATATTATTGATTGGCACAAACTTTGTTTTATTGTTTTCCTGTAATCACTATAAAGCTACTGTGAAACAATTTATATTGTAAAAAACACTATATAAATAAAGGTGACGACTAAGATATGCTGTTTTTTGCTTGAATTTTTGCTTGTGCGTTGGGCTCACATCATCCTCCCTTGTTAGCTAATTTGCATTATTATTATTATTATTATTATTATTAGACTAGAATTTATAAACAACCTCCACCTCCCTTTTCAAGCATAAGCTCCCAAAGTGAGATAAAACTCCTAATATTTAATGTTTTTCTTTGATTCAACATTTAGAGATGACTATAGTAATCCCTTAGTCATGTCACATGTAATATATTAGTTACTTGGACTGTCATGTTATGTAAGGAGCTATTCAATTAAAATTTGAAATTAGCATTTGTTTATTGAAATGGAAGGCATGACTTTGCCATTGAAGGAGTTGTGGAGCTAAACACACAAATTGCTTATTGATGACATCATACCCTCAGGCGCCAAGGACATTATCAGACTCCACCATAGTCATTACCTGTGTTGCATAGCATGTATGTGAATGTGGAGGCGTAGGGATCGAGATACAGGTGTGATTCTTTTGGGTAGGGAAACGTTTGTTTTGTGAATTTTAAATATCAACAGCATTTACCAGTACAGTAATACCTTGGTTTACGAGTTTAATTCGTTCCAAGAGCGAGCTCGTAAACCAAAATGCTCGTACACCAAAACAATTTCCCCCATAAGAACGCACTAAAAATCACTTGATTCGTTCCACACGACCATAAATGCCCATTTTAAATATTTTTTGGGGTTTTAACCTATTAATTACATTTAAAATTATAACCATTACGATCTCATATAAATACTAATTAAGTATTTTTAGAGTTTAACTGTCATTATTAACTATTTACTGTAACACGCACTTTACCTCTTCACTGCTGGATGATCGAGACGAGACGAGAGGAGAGGGGAGGGGGGGGGGGGGGGTGGGGTTACTGCTTATATATTTCACTACATTGTAGCGTTGCTTCTTTTAATAACCAGACAGGTTCCTTCTCATTCAGAGATTTTGAGAACTATCAGATTGCAGTTCTGGCTTCAACCCACGCCGTACATAACAGAAGAATCAAAACTATCTCTGCTTACGAGCTTCTCTCTCAAATCCCTCAGAACTCCACTCTCTCTAGCGCCGACTGAAACCCCGCCCTCTTAAAGTGACAAGACTGTTAACTTAACACTTATTGACACATCAGATTAACTAGTTCCTTCAACATTTGTAACGATATTACAACGTAAAGAATAGTGATCACAATTAATGCAACAACACGAGGTAAAACCGCTGTAAATCACTTATGTATATGATCTGTACAGAGTTATAACTGTTATAGTATGCTGTTCTCTAAAAGTGTATGGCCCTTTAAGAACGTCATTGGGTGCGTTGGGCTGTGAACACACGTGAGTCTCATTAGTATGTAATGTGTGGTGTTGGTAACATGATAAAGTTTCATCATATTCACATGTAATCATATTCACAACAACTTATAAAATAATGCACTGTGGTGAATGATGCACCCATACTGAGTGACACTGAGAGAATGAACGAGTTAAGGGGTGATAAAGGGATCTTTTCAAGGCAAAACTGCGCATGGGTGAGGGAAATTTTTTCTCGTACACCGATACAATGCCCGTACACCGATTCGACCCTCCATGCTCGTACACCGATTTTCTCGTATACCAAGTCGCTCGTAAACCGAGGTATTACTGTAATTGCTTACTATACCTTCAACTTTGAACCCTGATTGTCTTCATCTTCTTTGGAACATTACATGTTGTCCAAACTGTGTGTGTAAAAATGTAGTGTAACAACAGTCCAAGCCTGCACATATATACTATTTATACATTTAACATAAAACTGACAGTATTAAAACTCACCTCTTGTTACAACCATTTCATCTTCCCTCAGTTTTATGTATAGGAGTAAGTAAACACAAACTAAACATTCTGTAGGAGGGACATTATCACCAATCCATGATTCTACTGGGGTCAGGGCTCAAAACAAGCACTGTTCAGTGAGTACACCATGGAATATTGCTTATTCTATCACTCTCCCTATCATAACAGAGTCAAACTCTTACTATACTATGCTGGCTAGAAGCCTCTGACAGCACTACTTCTTCTGCAGCCACTGATCTGGAGGCAACTCTACACCTTCAAAGCATCTTGAACACCACTCACAGGAGAGATATTCAACACAATGTGACAGGTCTGTGCGATGGTCCTGTAATTCAAAAGTACCGTGGGGTAGCTTTTGCTTGTCTCCAAATATCCCAAAATTTCACTGGGCTTTTTCTTTCAGACTTTCAGATGACTATTACGGCACACACCACTTAGTCAAAACCTTGCTCTCAGTTGGTTTTAGTTCAGGCCTTCTGTTATATCAGACATTTTGAGCCCTCTTCATAATGCCATCCATTCTTTTCAGCTCCACAGAGGTGACAATGTTTTGGGTCAATCCAGTGTTCTCCCAGTAAGTCCAGGCGGATTCCTGCTTGTCAAGCGTAAAGCAGTTCAAACAGGCAAAAAACTGGCTGATGACCAAGACATCTTCTGGTATGTGAAAAACAACTAGGGAAGTCGTTGATCCCAGTCAATAGTGGTATGGCAGATAACAAAGTGGTAGCAGAGGACAATCAAGACTGGAACCAAATTCTCTCTGACATGTGAGCTGTACTCGAGGCTTCCATGAGGCTAAGACTTTTTGAACCATTGTTTGACAGAATGCCACAGTGACTTGGAAGTAACAGTCATCTCCCCATTAGTCAATGATCAAGCACATGAGGGACATGAGGGAGCATTGATGCTGATGCCCTTGGCAAGAGAACACAAGCTAGAAGCTCAGTGCTCCCAGCAGACCACGTATAATACACCTGTGCATGTATGTGAGTTTCACCCCAGTGATAAAAGTATTGCTTCGTGTTCTCTGTGTAATTCATAGTCTTGAGCTTCGTGACAGGACTTTTTTTCTTCTTTTCTTTCCATTTCAACAATGAAATGAACCATTCCGCTTTCTCCCTCTGCCTTTCAGCCCCTTGGGCACTGGCACTACTGGGACCACCTGATAACCTTCCACCTTCCGCCAACTCATATATATTATTATTCAACTTCACTTCAAGTACTTTGATTACTTTGTTGTCATTCATCCAAAGGAATAGGTCAAACATTCACTTTGCCTGCATAAATACCTATACATTGTGGGACTGCATCGCTTTAATTTAGATGCGCATTTTGTCAAAAAAAGAAAAGAGGAATAACACAGTATTTACATTTTTTAACAGTGATATAAACATTTTACATCTTATATTGCTGCTGCTTGATATTCAGATTTGGTTAAATGATGCAAACCTCTTTATACCAAAAAATAAATAAATAATAACTTTTATAATTTTGTTGCATGTGTCTGATATGTCTCATACTTTATTAATTTATCTTGATAACTTTATCAAGTTACATTTTTATAGTAACTTGTTAAAGTAAAATTTAAATTACACAAAATAGAAATTATTCTATGGTCTTTAATTAAGGCACATTAAGACTGCACTGCATCCAGATATATGGCCAACCACTAATTTTTACACATCAAGCTGGTAATATTTTTAATAATTTTATTAATTTGTTATGTGAAAGATATACACCCAACCTTTGAATGCTCTAGGCTACGTTGACACATCAGCACAGCATGGTTGATGGTTGTCAGTCCTGTTTGTAGTGCTAAGTGCAGGTCAGTCCATATTGTGACAACTCTACTCACCCAGGACTCTTGTTTTCCCTTTGTGTCACATGTTCCTGTTTGTTCCAGATCTTTCTGTCATCAGTTACCATGGACACTAATCATCACAGCTGTTTATCCTTTGTTTATTACCACTCATGTATTTAGTTCTCCCATTTCACTCCTCAGTTGTCGGTTTTTAAGTTTGTGTTAACACTGGTTATGTATGCACATCTGTTTCGTCGTCGTCCCGATGGATCACGTTTCCTCGTCCTCGTCCTTGCCTTCCCATGACACATATACAATTTGGTTCATTTCATGATTGAAAACTACATTCTTTATCTGTATGTAAATAAGCCTTAAACTTTCAGGACAACCAACAAAATTACGAGAACAAGTTAGTTGGGAGTGCTGCATGTATGAAATTGCAGTCAAATCTAGCTGTCATTTTCATCATTGACATATGTAGGACATGGCCCGTGTGTTGTGGGTTGTGCTTTTCTGTCAGTCACTGGAGTATGTTAGAGCTGTCAACCTCTTTCTGGTTATGAACATTAGTTACTGGCATGTTAGATTGGGAAGTAAGACAAAACTTAGGTTGGAGTGTTAGGGTGGAAGAGAAAGAGAATCCTGGATGGAACCAGAGTATTTTTTGTGGCTCTTTATAAGAATGAAAATAAATATATGTTTGTATAAGTATTATAGACTTAACACAATGCCTTAATAAATTGAATCAATTTACAATTATTATCTGTCAATATAGTTACAGCTATTAAAAACACATTAGAGAAAGGGATCGAATATCTGTTAATTCATTTTGATACGTTGCACTATTGTATTTACAAAAATTGCTATATTATAATGTTTGGATTGGACAATAATTTACAATTAGGTCATGACTCTTGAATTGTCCTGTTCACATAATTGTAAAAACAAAAGAAAAAAAAGAAGTTAAGCATCTTTTCTGTTCTCTAGAGACTGTAACAAAAATACATTTGAATTTGTTGAAAGGGGTAGAATAGTGCCGTTTTGGTAGGGATCCCAATTCATCCTATCTGTTCTGACATAACGTTGAACGTGACTGACAAAAAGTAAAGTTTATGTATACATACATACATACATACATACATACATAACTAACCTAGAAGTTGCTATGTTTTAGTACTTTCTAGTTTCTTTCTGAGGGTTCACATTCAGTGCTTTGCCTTCAGTCTTAATGTCCATTCTTGGAAAATGGTGATCATTTCCCTTTAATTATTATTGATTACTGTCATTAGATCTCAGCTATTTCACACAATATGTTGGTGGCATAGATTAATGAAACTACAGGGAGTTTCTTAAAACTAATTCGATTCCGGGATTCGTAGTTGTAACTCTTTGCAAGACTAGCTAACAGAAAACACTGAACCAGAATATTTAAATGTTGAGCAACCAATCTCATTGGCTGCAGGATCACTAAAAGCCATTGAGCCAGTGCCATGTAGTGATGATGTGACTGCTTGTGTGTGTGTGTGTGTGTTTGTTTTATATATATATATATATATATATATATATATATATATATATATATATATATATATATATATATATCCCTTTCAAGGGAACTTATTTTATGGGAACATAATGGAAATGCTTTAGCGTGGTGGTCTCTTGAAGCACAATGGAATCGATCGATCAAATGTGAATGCATGTTTAAGGATGATGGTATCATGGTCCAGGAGGAAAAAGGTGCACTGGCATAGGCAGCTTTAGTTTTTAAATAAGCGCTAGAGTGAGACGATGAGTGTGTTTGTGCTGGCTGTATATGTGTTTAAATTGTCCCCAGCAAGTTAAAAAAGAACAGGTCATCCCACACCATACAAAAAAACTACTATGGTGAGTGAACAGCAGTTTGGATTGTGTGTTCCTGAAGTGGAAACTTTACACTTTGTGGTGCAGAAAGCCGGTTGAATCTGTCAGATTGGCACCGTGCTGGAGTTCCTGCAGCTCAGGTTCACTGCAGGGTTATTCCCTTCTAACCTGAAGGTCCACGTAACTGCCAAAGCTGCTTACCAAATACCTCTGGGTGGTATTTAAGTTGGGAGAGATCCCTTAGTTACATGTTTTTTCAAAGCACACCGAGGCTGAGGCAAGCAGTATGCCATAAGGTGACCTGCAATCTTTCTCTGGTCTTATCCCAGGTTCTCTTGGAACCTCTCGTGTAGGTTCCATCAAGTTTATGACTTTAAAGCCCTTACATCCCTCTAAGCTTAGGAGATCTTCAATCCCACTAACGTGGTTCCCCTTCGAACTGCAGGCATTTTGTCCTCCCTTCATGACCAGGAAAGAATCTGCTGCATCCAGTGTAAGCACCTGACGCCTATGTCCTAGCTCTTCAGGGAACTAGGGTTACATATGTAACCTGAGACAATATTTATGCCTACTCACGTACTGCTCAAAAAATTAAGGGAACACCAAGCCAGTTAAACATCTAGGGTATTGGCAAACATCTTTTATGTTAGCTAAAAACTAAAATGTCCTGATAGCTCTCACCTTCAGAGTCCTCTTACCCCAGGCAAGTATCACCAGATTATTATGTTTTCTTTAATCTTTACTATTGCTTCAATGCAAATCGACATGCGTGGAGTTACATGTTCGAGCAAGCCAGATATGCACAGATTCTGCTCAATATGCTGTATTTTACATGTCATGATGACTGACAAGTAGAGCATTTGCACCAAATCTGCACAGATTTGGATTACCTGAACAAAGTAAGCAAAAAAGTAACCCACCAAAACTGACTAGATATTTGACACTGTTAGCCCCACAGTTGATTTTTACCCCATTAGTGGGTGTTAGTTATAAAAACCCTGGGCAAGGAGGTTTTCAATGTGTTGCAGCAGAGTTTCAAGAGCATGAAGGACATACCAGGAGACAGGCTGTTACACAATGAGAGCTGGACAGGGATGTTGAAGGGCAACAACACAGCAGGAGGAGAGGTATCTGCTCTTTTGTTTGAGTAGGAACAGGAGGAACACTTCCAGAACCTCACAAAATTACGTTCAGCAGACTACTGATCTACTTTTTTCTGACCAAGCTGTCAGGATAGCCCTCATGTGAGTGGCATGAGGGCTCAATAGCCTCAACTGGGACCTGTGCTCACCATGCAGCTTGATTGTCAATTGCCAGAGAACACCAGAATTGGCGATATGGTAAAACACAAATATTGCTTCTAATGCTCTATGGTCAGTGGATTCACAAGAAGATGTATGTGATGCGGTGGGCTGTTCCTCTCCACACACATTTGTGAGGTTTCCAACCTGCTCTTTGACTATACACAAGGTTCTCAGGGAACTATTCTTCAACTGTGCTCGCAGGATTCAGCGTAGACAGGCAATTTGTCAGTATGGTCGCGTGGGTGTTCTGATTCTCATAGTGTTGCCATATCCATCACAGTGTGAGTATCCTTGAAAGGTAACATCTCAGATAACGACTTTAACCAAGGTTTCCTGAGATTTGAATGAGACACTGAGTCACCCTAATTTACTTCCTGCATGCCTGTGATTGACTTGATTAGGCCATTCAGAAGCTTGGTCTGTTTGCACTTTATAGATTCCTGGTTATGATGTCAAATATTATTGGATCGCATTCCCTTCTCAGGGAACCATGGTTGCATTCATAGCCTGAGACATTTTGGAGGCTTACTCTGGAATAATTAATTTATTTTCCTTAGTGACACTGCACATAATAAGTGTTAAAAGCTGACTTTTCAGATGTGTTATTCCAAGTGGAGACAATAACTTTAGATATAATTTTGTATATTAAGTGATCTAAAGGTATGGTATTTGCTCAGGGATTTCAAATATTTGCATCTGTATAGAGCTAAACAAATACTTTACTCTGAAGCCTGAAAACGATTTAATTAAGAATATATTTAAGGTGTGTTAAATGGTTGTGGAAATCTAGCTAGATAGCTAGAACTACCAATAATTGTTGTTACAATATTCACAACTCATTTAGAGTGATCTGTGCTTGGTGCTTCTCTTCTGTAACAACTGAAGATATATTCGTAGGTAGGCTTTGAAGTCAGTGTTTGTTGCACACAGCATCATTATCAATCTTGTTTTTCTCTCTTTCTCCTGCTTTAGGCTCTGTTCTGGCCCGCATTCAATCGGTGAGAGTTCAGAACAGTTCTCATCAGTGAGCCAGGTTGGGCCGCCCGCATCCTCCACTTACTGAATGCCATCTATCTTTAGAGTTGATGCAAACTCAGCACTATTTCCGTGAGTACCTTTTAAAACATCAAATGCAAGCCTTCCAGGCTGCTTTCAACTCCGGGAAAACAAAAGACTGAAAAAGAAGAGGAGGAGGGAGAGGAGGCGGAAGAAGAGTAGGATATGGAAGGTACTAATGGATTTTTCTTTTTAAAGCAAGCATGGCATACTATATGCAATATTGGTTGTCTGAATGTACATATGGCACAATACTTATTTTAGTATTGTACATTTTATATAAATAAAATGTTTATATATACATGTCTAAAATGTAAAAATTAAGAGAAATTGAAATTAAGAATTGACTCCTTTTCAATTAATCAGTATCTATCTATCTATCTATCTATCTATCTATCTATCTATCTATCTATCTATCTATCTATCTATCTATCTATCTATCTATCTATCTATCTATCTATCTATCTATCTATCTATCACTAGTGAAGGGTTCCGGCCTTGTCTCTGTATCCTCATTTTTGAGAAGTACTATCTGCCACAGTTTCATATCCACTTTTCTCTGTAGTTTTCCCACCACCTGCTCTAGTTCCCTTTCAGGGAACTCGAGCTGCGTCAAAGCGCTAGGGGAAATAGCCTTGCGTCAGTCACGTGAAGATCTGTGCAACCAATCAGAGACGAATGCGTGTGAATGCGTCATTGCCGGCGATTGCCGGTGACGTCATGAGGAAGAGCATAAAGCGCGTCCGAAACCCGGAAGCGCAAGCTCTGAATGTCCTCAGCGTGCTATGTCTGTTTGAGAGTGATTTCGAGACTAAGATAGTTTAAAAATCAGGGAATATGAGTGTGAAAAGTGTGGCGAATGAACAGAATTTCAGACCATGTGTTTATCCTTGTCCACGTTTTATAACGGGCAAGGATACACATGTTATGTGTGTTATCTGTTTGGGAGTGGAGCATGCGCGGTCGGCACTTGAGAATGCTGGCTGCAAGGACTGCGAGAAGTTCTCCTTGCATAGTCTCCGCTCCTGCCTGGCGGTCTGTAACGAGGCCGCTCAGGCCAGTGTTCCCCGCGGTTCGGAACCTGCAGCAGCCAAGGCTTTGCAGCACTCTCAGTCCTGGGGATCACAAATGGATCTCGATGAGGCAGCTGGGGTGGGTCCTCACTTACCTCAGCCCTCACGAGATCAAGCGGGTCCCAGTCACGCGCACTCCCCTAGAGATGTTTGTGCTGTGACTCCAACACTAGCTTTATCAAGTTCAGGAAGTGAGATGGATCTAGCTAGTGTTGACCCGGTCGAGGAGGATTCGCCACCCTCCTCGCCGGCGTTTGAGGAGTTAGTTGAGGTTGTGGCGCGAGCGGTCTCTCGTCTGAAGATTGCTTGGCCGGCAGAGACCAGGAGCGCTCGTCCTAGAAAAAGTATTTTAGACGAGCGTTACCTGCCTGCTTGCGTCACTCCCCGCACCGAGCTTTGCCCTTTCTACCCGATTTACATGCTGAGGTATCTAGATCTTGAAACACTTTCAGAGAGTGTTAGGGCTCATGGCAGCGGCATCCAGCATCATCCCACTGGGCCTGCTGCACATGAGACCCCTGTAGTGGTGGCTAAAGACCAAGGGGTTTTCCCCGAAGGCGAACCCTCTTCGCACTATCAAGGTCACGGGGCGATGCCAACACACCCTGAGTATGTGGAAGAACTCTTGGTTTCTGTCTCAAGGCCCAATGCTGGGGGCTCTGGGTCGGAGAGTCTCTCTCTCGACAGATGCCTCCCTCTCGGGCTGGGGGGCGGTCATGAAGGATCGCTCCTCACAAGGCCTATGGAACAGTCGGCACCAGACCTGGCACATAAACATGCTAGAGTTACTGGCGATCCGCAGAGCACTCTGTGCGTTCATGCCAGACCTTCGCGACCACCATGTCACTGTTTTCCCCGACAGCATGACTGCGGTTGCATATATCAACCATCAGGTGGGTCTATGTTTGCGACCACTATACAAGATGGTGCGGCAGATCCTCCTCTGGGCCAGAGCTCTCTCTCAGGGCGGCCTACATCCCGGGGGTCCAGAATGTGGGAGCAGACGCCCTATCGTGACAGGGGGCAAGACCAGGGAAATGGCAGCTCCACCCCAGAGTGGTGGAGCAGATTTGGGAAAGATACGGCAAGGCACAGGTCGACCTGTTTGCCTCGGTAGAGAACACCCACTGCCCTCTGTAGTTTTTGCTAACACATCCAGCGCCTCTGGGGCGGGATGCCATGGTGCATGCGTGGCCGAGGTTACGCCTGTACGCCTTTCCCCCGATCGCTCTGCTCCCGAGAGTTCTGGCCAAGATTCGCCGGGACAAGGTCCATCTGACGCTAGTGGCCCCCCACTGGCCTTCCAGAATATGGTTCGCAGACCTCGTGTCCCTCCTCGATGGAGTCCATTGGGAGATTCCAGTCAGGAGGGACCTTCTGTCCCAGGTGGAGGGTTGCATTCTTTACCCGCAACCAGAGCTAATGAAGCTGTGGGTCTGGCCCCTGAAGGGGTCCAGCTCATATAATCTGGTCTCTCAGCTGAGGAGACCATCCTTCAGTCCAGAGCTCCCTCCACGAAGAAAATCTACGCTTTGAAGTGGAAACTTTTCATGTCCTGGTGTAGTGAAAGGCAGGTGAACCCAGTAACCTGTCAAGTCGGCAAAGTGCTGGAGTTCCTGCAAGAGAGATTTGCGGTAGGGTTGTCCCTCTCCACCTTGAAGGTTTATGTGGCTGCCATTGCGGCTTGCCATGTACCTCTGGGTGGGGTATCCTTGGGCAGGGACCCCCTAGTCACTTGTTTCCTCCGTGGCACACTAAGGCTGAGACCTGCGGCACAGACCGGGGTGCCTGCCTGGGACTTGTCTGTGGTACTCCAAGGCCTGTCCCAGGCACCCTTTTGATCCTTTAGAGGAAATCTCTATCAAGTTCCTCTCTCTTAAGACCCTTCTTTTGCTGGCCATCACTTTGCTTAAGAGGGTCAGGGATCTTCAGGCCCTCTCCGTGGTCCCTTCATGCCTTCAGTTCGTGCCCGGGATGGCAAAAGCTTTTCTCCACCCGAGGCCAGGCTATGTCCCCAAGGTTCCCACTAATGTGGCTCGGTCTATCACGCTGCAGGCCTTCTGCCCTCCCCCATTTGATGATCATGAGCAGGAGCACAAGAACAAGGTCTGTCCAGTGCGAGCAGCTTTGGGACCCCTAAGGGGGCTCCAGCTTCTAAGCAAACCCTAAGCAGGTGGATAGTCGAGGCTATCTGTCTAGCTTACGAGTCGGCCGGACATGCTTCTCCCTTTCGCGCACACTTTTATGAGGTTTTACCAATTGGACCTCGATGCCGCGCCAGGAACCAGGGTGCTCTCTCAGTGAGCTGGGACACACCCGGATGCCGGCGTCGCTAAGGTGGCGTTGGTATAGCGTTCCCCTAGCGCTTTGACGCAGCTCGAGTTCCCTGAAAGGGAACGTCTCGGGTTACGAATGTAACCCTGGTTCCCTGAGGGGAACGAGACGCTGCGTCTTTGCCTCAGCTCCTTGCACCTCCGTGCCCGCTTCAGACATTCTTTGCTGGCGCTTCCGGGTTTCGGACGCGCTTTATGCTCTTCCTCATGACGTCACCGGCAATCGCCGGCAGTGATGCATTCACACGCGTTTGTCTCTCATTGATTGCACAGATCTTCACGTGACTGAAGCAAGGCTATTTCCCCTAGCGCTTTGACGCAGCTCGAGTTCCCCTCAGGGAACCAGGGTTACATTCGTAACCCGAGACGTTTTCTTTCATTAAAGTCCTCCAATCTCCTTTTCAGCTGCAGCTGGCCAGGACTATGTGACAGAGACCAGTTCAGAGCCTGTGACCTGCCGGAATACTGCATGGGAGGTTCACCCTACTATCCCTCTAACGTTTATCACCTTGAAGGGTCATCATGTAAGAATGGTCATGCCCACTGGTACAATGGCATGTGTCTGACTCATGAACAGAAATACTTGCAGCTGTGGGAATTATGGCAAGATTCATGTTGTCTGGTTGTACCTTTAGTTTCCAAGTAAACTGTATTTGCAGCATCCAGTTCTTCTTTGAATTATTCTATTCTTGTTTTTTAAAGAAATTAATACTTTTATTCAGCTAGGATGCACAAATTTGATCAAAAGTGACAGAAAAACATTGAAAATATTATAAAAAACTTTCCGTAATGAAAAATATGTTAACAGTGTGACAAAGTAGAAGAATTTACCTTTTTTAATTTTTACTCAATGACTTAAGAGGCATCAACCAATTAAATTGAGTAACCAGTTTAAAGGCGAGGCTCACATGCCGGAAGAGGTGTGAGAAGTGGGTGAGAGGAGTGGATAAAGGGTGAGCGATCTGTTAGTGAGGGCAGAAGGGCAGTTTTTGTGATAATTTTAGTTCAGTAAAGTACTGTTTTGAACAGACAGAATATGAACATTTTATTTATCATGTTAACAGGTGTAATACATCTAGTATAAGCTATCCTGGGTTTAATTTTGAAAGGCTTACACCTGGCTGGCGCCCGAAACAAACATTTTATCAATGTTTAATTTAGTTAATTTTAATTCAAGGGCCACAGTCATATTCAATATATTATTTTCATATTCACAGTCATATTTTTTATTTAATATTTTTATAATATTTTATAAAATATTTTTATTTAAATTTTACATATGACATATGACTAGAGCAGGTGGTGGGAAAACTACAGAGAAAAGTGGATATGAAACTGTGGCAGATAGTACTTCTCAAAAATGAGGATACAGAGACAAGGCCGGAACCCTTCACTAGTGATAGATAGATAGATAGATAGATAGATAGATAGATAGATAGATAGATAGATAGATAGATAGATAGATAGATAGATAGATAGATAGATAGATAGATAGATAGATAGATAGATAGATAGATAGATAGATAGATAGATAGATAGATAGATGGATGATAGATTGCTGTTTGTGTATTTATTTGGCTAATATCACACAGCTGTATAAAATGCCAGAACTAGACAGATATTGGAATCCTTAACAATCAGGTTGGACGTAATTCAATAACTTTTTTTTCTGCCATGGAAACTCTCCTCCTTAATCATATTGACCCAAATATAAAGGCTTCAGTATGTGTCTTCATCTGTGCCATCTGGTCCTGAACAAATATAATAACCAGGTTCTTTACTGGGTCCCTTAAGGTCTGACGCCTTCTGAGTGGGCCTGAATCACACATCATAATTATCATTAGTCAACTTCTCCTCTTTCATAGAGACTCTAATATGGAGAATATGCAGGATCATGGACCTATACAAGCAGTCTAAATGTCACTGTACCTGGTTGTAGTCAATTAGAGGAAGGGGAGGGCAGGAGGTAATAAATGAGTGAGAACCAAAAGGTTAGGTGTAAAATCTGGGGATAATTACAGGGGTGGACCAGTGCAGAGGAGGTGTACTAAGATGCAGGGTGGTCTCTAAGATAAGATAATGAAGGTGTTGAGGGAGGTCATCCAGGGTTGTAAGATGGTAACAGGTTTTTGTTCAGTAAAGCTGCACTGAGAACAAAATTGCTTTTCTGGTTAGGTTACAAGTAGTATCACTGCAAATACAGAGTAAACACAAAGAGTAATTTTAAGATTAAAGGATTAGTTCACACTAAAATGAATAGTCATAATTTCTGTACCCTGTTGTTATTCTAATGCCATATGACTGTATTTTTTGGACTACAAGAGGATTTTTTTTGAGAAATGTCATACTTGTTCTCGTCTATAGGCAGTTAATAACAACTGGCATCAAGCTCACAATTATCTTTAATATATTGCCAAGTGTAACATGATGAAGGTGAGTGAGAGTTCAAAAGGCTTTCTATACACAAAAGGGGTATTTAATGAGAAATACATATGGAGATGATAACAATGACTAACAGCTGACTGGAATCTGATGAGTGGCGGGGAAACTAAGTCTTGGTACCCATGTGTTGTTATGGTGACTATTTATGTTGCACACCTGGTTCTGGTTAACCAATTTGACTTTGGTTCAGTTTGTTGCTTTGTATTGTTTTTGTTTATGGCAAAACAATTATGTTTTGTTCTACTAGCGATTCTTTTTCTGCCATTCTTCTTCTTGTTTTGCTTAGTTTAGTAGCTGATATTAAGTTCTACCTCACCCTGCTCTTTCTTCATCTCTGTTTTCCTGGCCCAGTGCGACAAAAGTATGACAAGTAATTTTTCTCTGTCTGCTTTTTTTTTGTTGCCAGCTCAGAATATTTGAACAATCATTTTGGACTCATAAGAAAATTTTGTTGGGGAAAGTGAAAATGAAGACACTGGAAGGAAAGAAGCATTACCTGATCTACTGCTGGAATAGTTCCCTTTGAACATCAGAAGCAATTACATTATGTCCTGCAGTGTATTTTAAGTGGTTCACAAAAGCGGCCAAACTCTAATACGTGATCAAGTTCCTTTAAAGCCAATTCAATGAATCACAGTAAGTGCCATCTGATAACATAGTGACACGAGATGAAGTTGCCTGCCACCCCAGGCTCTAAGAATTGTGTGCTTCTGAATGTGTTTACTCTATTACCACTACAACAACAAGTTGAAGCAGTGCTAGATGACATCTGTGTTCTGATCATCTCTTGGCCTGCAAACTAAAGATTTTTTCCCTCTTAAAATAACAATTGTGTACTTTATGTAAAATGTGGGAAAGTCTTGAGCCATTGCTGGTTGTATATATCCCATCCAAACTTTAGCACAAAAAAAAACAAAACAAAAAAAAACGTTTTTGTGGCTCATTTTGTGGACATTGTTTTCAAATGTAATTGTAATTACTTTTTTAAATGGGTTCAGTTTGAAGGACGGGACCTTTTTATTTAATTGCATAAATTCTGGCCCTTTTATTTAAATTCATAAAAAAAGTGTTGATTCATTTGATTCATTGGCACCAGCTCCTGTAGCCATCTCTGGGATGAAAAACTAAATTAGAAAACGTTTATTCATGCTTATCAAAACTGTCAGTTGATCAAAAACAGCATTTAATCAAATTAATTTTTATTTGACATTAAGATTTTATAAAATAATTATATAATTATATTTATAATTATAATTATAATTAATAATTATAAAATAATATGTTTCAAAACAGATCTTCAGACCATAATCCAAAACAAACCAAATCCCTGTCATAGTTTCATAGTTAAAAAAAAAAGTTATGCAATTTTGAACTTCATAACAGTGGTGCCTCGTCAAACAATGGTCTTTTGCAGATCACAGGTTTTGAAAAATTATTATATTGGTCTTTGTTAAGCTTTTTGAAATTTTAAGCCATATACATTTTTTTTTTTACTACAATTAAATTTTTAAACTGATAATTTAAAAAAAATCAACATTCAACTAGTTGACGACATTGTTAAGACCTTAACACCACCTGGCTGCTGTTAATTTTTTTTTAATGATTGCACATTTTTTAATGATTACTTTATAACTGATTCACTGATTTGCGGTACATTATTTCATGCTTTCTGTTTGAATCACACTTTTTTGTTTGATGTGTGTCTTCGTACATTGAGAGGGCCAGAAGGAATGCTTCATGGAGATATTCAAACATTGATGACTTTAATTCTCATCTTTGCCTCATGATCTCAATTGACATCAAAACTACTTAACAGTGTGGGCCTGCTCCTTCTCCTCTAGCAGGTGGAGGTTGATCGTGACTGTCTGGGTCTAAATCCACTTGTAACACTAACTCTTTGTAGAAACTGTTATGTTCTGCATTTTACTTAACTGCTCCAAACTAGCTTTGGGGGGAGAGCAGACCAGCAGACTCTCATTTGAAATTAAAATGCGCACCTGTTTTTTTCTCTTTTTTTTCCTAGCAGTTTTATTGAAGACAAAACTGAAGTCAGGCCAGCCTCAGTGAATTTATTTTCTGACAGCAGACATGGTGGAGCTAAACATACACATAGGTGGTCATTCACCTTTTTATAATCTTAAATATTTCAGATAATCGAAGAACTTAAATATTAGACAAAGATAACAAGTAAACACAAAATGCAGCTTTTAAAATCAAGATTGTCATTATTAAGGGGGAAAAAATCCAAACCTACATTACCCTGTGTGAAAAAGTGTTTCTCCGCCGTTAAAAATAACTTATCTGTGGTTTATCACACCTGAGGTGTAGCCACACCCAGGCCTGATTACTGCCACTCAATCAACAAATCACCTAAATAGGACCTGCCTGACAAAGTAGAACAAAAGATATTCAAAAGCTAGACATCACGCGGAGATCCAAAGAAATTCAGGAACAAATGAGAAAGAAAGTAACTGAGATCGATCAGTATGGAAGACATTATAAAGCCATTTCTAAAGCTTTTTAAAAAGTTAGCCATTATCCACAAATGGCAAAAACACGGAACAGAGGTGAACCTTCCCAGGAGTGGCTGTTCAACCAAATTTAAACCAAGAGTGCAGCAATGACTCATCTAAGAGGTCACAAAACATCAAAAGATCTTCAGGCCTCACTTGCCTCGGTTAAGATAAGTGTTCATGACAAAAATGGCCCAGAGTTCCAAGACGAAAACAAAAAAATAAAGTAAAACAATATTATAGCTCATATATATTTTTTTCCAGAAAACATCTTGATGACCCCCAAGATATTTGGGAAAATATTCTGTAGACTGACAGGACATAAGTTGAACTTTTTGGAAGGTGTGTGTTATATTACACCAGGTATAAAAGTCACATCTCAGAAAAAGAGCATCACACCAACAGTAAGATTTGGTGGTGGTAGTGTGATGGTCTGGTGCTGTTTTGCTCCTTTAGAACCTGAGAAATTTGCTGCGATAAATGGAACCATGAATTCCTTAAAATTCTAAGGACCTTAGAAAAGGAAGATCATGCTTGAAAACCCTCAATTGTGGCTGAATTACAACAATTATGCTAAAGTTCCTCCACATCGGTGTAAAAAAACTCATTTTTAGTTATCACAGACACTTGATTGCAGCTGTTGTGTGGCCCAACTAGTTATTATCATGTATGCACATTTTGGGCCATATATTTCTTGATTTTGTTTTCACTTAATAATAACAACCTTAATTTCAAAACTCCATTTTTGTTTACTTGTGTTATGTTTTAATAATATTTAAATTAGTTTGATTATCTGAAACATTTAAGAGTGACAAACATGCAACTAAATTAGAAATTAAGTGGCAAACACTTTTTCACACCATTGTAGCTTAAGACTGAATGCAAACTCCTGAACAACCACACACCGTACATCTGACTGTGTGCTTATTTTGTTTAACTCTTACTGTGTAACCGGTTTACTGTGTGCTGTGTAACCACTCTAAAAGTTTAAGAACTTGCTAATCAATATTGCTTCAAATTACAAGTTAGAGCCCAAATTACAAGATTTTTTTAATGACTTTTTATGTGTAAAGAATGTAGTCACATAGCATTCCACATAAATGAAACATTAAAAAAATGGGATTTTTTTTTTCTCTGCTCATCATTTTATTTGACAATTAAATGAATCCAAAATACAGAAGTGAAATGTCACCGGTTAACACTTACAAATAATCAGATGTATGCGTATTGTGGCCTGATCCTAGAGTACTCCCCTGTATCTCTGGTTGGGATTGGAACCAGCCAAGAGTGAGGAGAGATGCAGAAAATATAGAAATATATTTTCCAGAAAATACAGAATAGCTTTGGTAAGTAATTACATATGCTTAGACAGCATTTCATCAAAAATGGAACTCTAATCATGTCATTTCCCCTAGATGAGCTTGTTTAAAGGTGAGTTGGGCTTGCACAGTCTTTGCAGGATAAACAGAGACATCGCCAGAGCCCTGTATTTTTTCATCGAACTTTTGGCACTGATTGGGCGGCTCTCCACAAATGGTGCAACTGGGGGCTGTATTAGAGCAAGCTGGTGTAACAGGCACACACATGAATAATTGAACATTGTGGGCTTTCTCTGATAGTGCTTGATTCATCTGCTGCCTCTGACCAGGATGAGGTAGTGCCAATTATTTTAAAACCATTGACCATTCTTTTTGCTTGGAAAAGTCCTCCCCCAACCTCTCCCTCCATTATCATCTCTGTTCTGTTTTTGCTCTTCCACGCTCAGGCTCTCTCCGGGCTCACTGCAGTATTGATCACACCACGAAAGCCTTGCTAACAGACCCTAGGCCCGGTGTTAGGGCTAACAAGGTGAGAAATGATAATGGAAGAGAACTGAGCCCCGATGTGTGAGGGGGTCTGTTCTGACCTCAGCCTGCTATTAGTATTCTCTCTATAAGATCATCCAATTTATTGTTCTTCTGGGGATTCTTTCTCCCGTTCTCTTCATCCAGCTCACCTTGAGTGTTTGGCGTGTCCTTTTCCTCGCAATGGCACATCCTTTGCAGAGATAAAACGAGTGTGAGATGATTAAGAAAATACATAACCACACAGTAATTTGACTTTGGGAGCATTAATAACAATAGGATGAACATGGTTAGCATCAGGAGACTTGTGCATTACCTGATTAAGAGGAATGAAAAGCTTTATATATAGGCTTTCTTCAAGCACATATTTATTCACTTGGATTTATTCATCTTTAGAGCTGATCAGAGCTACTGTTTTAAAGGGATTAGAGCTATGGCAAGGTGAACAAGAGGTTGCTTATTCTTTATATCTAATCAAGAACACAGTGATGTTTATCAAAAAAACTGACAGTAGCCCAATCAATTTATTTGACTTTATATTATTATACTACAAAGTTTCATTGTACACTTGTTTTAAATATTTTAGCACTAGTTTGTATTCCCCTTTTCCACAGGAGGGGGCACAGTGAAAAATTGAGTGTCAATTAATAAATAATTTAGAAGATTTTCACTCTTTCATGTGAAATGTCAAAATCTCATGTTAAAAAACAAGCCAACAAAAGAAGTTAAGAAACAAAGAAGACAAAAACAAAGATGTTTTCAAATCAGCCTCAATTTTACATAATAGATGCAGAAGCCTGTGGGACCAAGCACTGATGTATCTCATTGGATGTATTAAAGAGATGCATTCTCTGCAGGCTGTTGTTGGCTTTTCATCTGAAAAGACTTGAGGCCAAAAAGACAACAGATAACATATAGGTTTAACCTTGTGGTTTGGCTTTCAGAATAGTGAATTTAAAGCTGGTGTTTATTTTATTGTTATTTCAAAGTGATGCTGTCTTGCCTTGTGAGAAAACATTCTGACCACAATCAGTGCTGCTAACACAATACATTCAAAAAGGAAATCCAAAATAAAACCTTAAAACTCATTTAAAACAATTAGTTCTAAAAACATATTCATCTTGAAATCTTTAAAACAATTTAAGACATTTGTGGGCATTTTTATTTTATTTTATTTTTTTACAAATGGTTTTTATCACTGCACCAATAAAAGTGGTAACAATGGTTACTCTATAAATAATGCATTTTTACCAGATCTAACTCTTATATTTGTGTTGTTGCAAACTAATGTGGTCAAGCTGAAATATATTAAATTATACTTCATCAAAAATTGGTAATTGGATTAAATCTGGATTGGCCAATCATTTTTGAATGTTTATCAGCAGCTCTGTTAGCCTAATAATGCTAAAAGAAAGTGAAATCAAATTGAGAATGATGATAAAATTGGAAATGGAATGCTTTTTTCAATTTTGCGACATTTAATCATATTTAGATATTTACTCTTGAAGATGGATTAAGCACAGAAAGGAGTAGACTAGAAGATTCTGCCAATAATCCATCAAGTCATCCAACAAATAAATGAATACAGTGAACCTGTCCTTACTCTTTCTGAAATGGAAATCTCTTGAAAGATTGAACTATTCTGTCTAGTGATATTTTCAAGTGTGTGTGTGAGTATGTGGGTGTAAGTGGGACTCATGACCACTGATCATCACCATCACATGCTACACTTCATCAACCACCTTTATCATGCCTCGTTAACCATCCTTGTGTTGCCAGATCATTGTTGTGTGTACCATGGTCCAGTCACGTCTGCCTCCTGTTCCGGTTGTTTTTTTTCTTTTCGTTATGGTTGTTCCTGTTTGTCCCGGAGATCCACCACTGTATTTCACATCATGCATTCGGCTGCCCGTTGCGTCCCTGTGCCACCTGGACCCACCACCACAGCAACTGTTTATTGTCTGATTTCATCTGGTTGTTTCTAATAAATATTCTGTTCACACTCACTATTGAATCCCCTACCATTTCTGACAGAACGATCTAGCCAGAACGTCACTAGGCCCTTTTTAGGCCCAGCCCCCCTGAAAAATATATTTGATTAATAAATTTTTGATCGCTTCAGTCCCCTTTTAAAAAAAACTCATTTGAAACGGCGGCAAGCTGCGTCAAGTTTCGGCCCCTCCCCTTATCTGAGTCTGCTTGGTTTTAGCGCATTTTTCAATCTGCAGGGGCGCCGAGCAGAGTGAACACCAAGGTGTGTGTCGTGTGTGCGTGCATTTATTGATAGATTGCTAATGCTATGATATTACACCTGCATCGGTGCAGTTCTTTGTCATAAATGCATTGCAGTTTACATAATGTAATCATGGAATAGTGGATTGCAATAAGGTTAGTAGCATACCACCCTACCCTAATAGTCAAATAATATTTTTTTAATCATACCCTTATTGGGGGCTGAGCCCCCCTAAAATCAAAATCCTAGAATCGCCCCTGGATCTAGCCTAAATGGATTCCAAGAGTACGTTCGATCCACAAGAGATCGTGGCTGACAGCATTGCCTGCTTTGATCATCAGGGGAAACAGAAAGCTGCCATGAGTCATTGCCTGAGCTCTCCGTGAGTATCCAACAACTTACTGTTCCCACTGCGCCAGACCTGCCGTCTATTTCCCCCATCACAAGTCACCTCCGCTACCAACACGAGCCACGCTTACTGCCACCAGAAACCTACTCGGGTAAGCCTAACTTTTGTAGAACATTTTTAACCAAGTGCTCTATAGTCTTCTCCCTCCAGGCATTCACAATCGGCACTGAGCAGTCGGGAGTAGCGTTGGCTATCAATCTGCACTCCAGGCTCGTGGGTCAATGGGGACAGGCAGTGTTGGAGAACAACCATCTGTGCTGCTCCTCGTTCCAGACTCTGGCTGAGGTGATGAAAACAGTATTTGATCGATCACTGATTGGAAGGGAAGCAGCGCGGAAAAACTTGCCGAAGTGGGCCAGGAAGGCCGATCAGTCTCTGATTACTCCATTGAGTTCTGTACCCCCACGGTCGAATCCAAGTGGAATGAGGAGGTGCAGTGGGACAGTTTCAGCAGGAGATTTACACCCTGGACCTGCCTCCCAGCCTCAACGGTCTGGTCAAGCTGGCGTTACGCTTGGAGCGGGGGAATCGTCAGACGATTTGACCTGTGACCCCAGGAACTCCCTTGATTCCTACAACCAGAGGCCCACCCTTCGATCACAAGCCAATGCAGGTCAGTAGAGCTCGGCTTTTGGAGGAGAGAGACCACCGCAGGCTTCAGGGCCTGTGGAGGTAAGGGATACAATGTAAACTAGTGTCCAGTCAAAGACTCACGCCCGGAGACTCTAGAACCCAGACAATCTTCATAGAACCTTCACAACATGAAGAAGATGTTCTTTAATGTAGGACCAAAACTTTGCTGTGAACTCAGATTGCAGCTCAGAGTAAACAAGGTTAAACCTACAGCTGATACATTAAGTGAGAACATGATGCCAGCATACTACTCAAAGACTGTTCTTGACAGGAAAATAATATGTGACTGATGGTTGCCATAGCTTTCACATCTCACCATACTGAACTAAAATGGTATGAAAAAGGTGAGAAATAAGGTGTCTTGTAAAAATGGACATACATGCATTCCACACCCTGATTACAATTGATTTTTACCCCTCGTAAAATTCAATTATCAGAGTATACGATCGATATGGGTATAATTGTTCCTGTCTCTGGCACCAGCATATCAAGGGCCAGTTCATCTTGTTGATCTCTTCCATCTTATTTGATTGTGTGATAATTGGTGCACTAATAGAATTTAATCTTATACCAAAGCAGTGCTGCTCTGCAAGGTAGTGAATGATCCATATGCAATTAGGGGATAACCTGATCTCATCAATTTTTTTTTTGTTCCAAAATTGTTAATGGCATTGGTATGATTGCAAATTAGATTTTAGCATAATTAAAATTTAATCAAGATTTAAGAGCAATTATCTAAGACAAGTATTCAAGCCTAAAAGTGCTAGCAATGTAAACATCCTTAAAGTTATAAAGAAACATGGTGCCATTCGATTAGGCTGCAGTGTAAGGTTCTGCTCTGCAGCATGAGTAAATCTTAAAGCTGCATTGGAATATACATTGAACACTCAGTTTCATACATAGGCGGCAGTTGCCCAATTTGGTGTGTTAAATCAGATAGAGATTGTTCTAAAAGGCAAAGAAAGTAGTCAGATGGCAAACACGGAAGACTTATTTTATGTCATCTTACCTGAGAATTCCAATATGCAAATATTTTCGTAACATGATCATCTGGAGTGAAGAAAGGGATTTGTTTTTTTATATATAAAAAATGGTATATGGTTTGTATATCTATAGTCCTAGTTTCAGTTTCCCTTTATTGAATGATGAATATAGAATACTTTATACCTGCTGATATAACAAGCTTTCACACTGGAGGAACCTTTTCATAGTTCCTAGAACTAATGTTAGAAGTACCCACTTTTTGCTGTGTTCGCACTCCAGGAACTAGGAATGAATTAATTTCTAGGAACATCTTGTAGGGGAACTAAATTAGCTACTATTTCAGAGTAGGGTCTAACCTAGCACAGGAAGATCTAAGTGTATGTTGATTTGTCGAACACATGCCATATGAAACAACATCTGCCATTTTCAACTATTTGTGTAAACACACACAGTTTACTCCACAAACTCACAAAAACATACAGAAAGCTAGTGTTAACGTAATTTATCTGCCATGTTCTTTTCTCATCTCTCATAAGATGTCGTAAGAAATTTTGGGAGACTTTTTTTTTACTCTTTCCATTGCATTGTGTTGTACATCTACATTCCATCTCTTTTATTGCGAATTCCACGATATGCAAAAGAAAATAAACTCAGTTTAAAATCTTTTTTTAAATCTTCAGATGTTGAACGCAAAGCTGAAACGATGTTACTCTCTAATAGCTTATGTAACTTCAGAGTTTTTATAGGCAGAAAATGGCTCCAGATTAACATTTCATTCTCGGGGAACCACCCAGGTGGCTAGGTCCTATAACCACCCTGGTTGCTAGTTGATACTCGCCTGTAATCCACAGAGCCCAAACTATAATGATCCCCTTGCGAGAACCTAATTCCTAAAAATATAAGGCTAATTTCAATTTTCACTCATAAACAACCCAATTTATGTTGTGAAAAATAAAAAAGGCCAGATTTCCATAAATCTTAAGTCTAGTCCCAGTCTAAAATGTATATTTTAGCCATTTTAAATGAAAGAAACTTGAACTGACATATCTTAAAATATGTCAGTGCTTTTATCTCAAGATGCACACCAGTAAAGTTTTTTTCTAAGGTATGTTTAAAAAAGTTACTTCCCTTTCAGGGAACTCGAGTTGCGTCAAGCGCTAGGTGAAATAGCCCGACGTCAGTCACGTGAAGATCTGTGCAACCAATGAGAGACAAACGCGTGTGAATGCGTCACCGCCGACACGTGCCGGTGACGTCATGAGAGAGCATAAAGCGCGCCCGAAACCCGGAAGCGCCAGCTCTGAATGTCTTCAGCGTGCTGTGTCTGTGTGAGAGTGATTTAGAAACTAAGCTAGTTTAAAAATCAGGAAGTTTGTGTGTGAAGAATGGCTGATAAACAAACATTTAGACCGTGTGTTTTTCCCTGTCTGCGTTTTATAACGGAGGAGAATTATTATGTGCGTTGTCTGTCTGGGAGTGGAGCATGCGCGGTCGGCGCTTGAGAACGCCGGCTGTAATGACTGTGAGAGGTTCTCATTGGATACGCTCTGCTCCCGCCTGGTGGTCTGTAATGAGGCCGCTCAGGCTAGTGTTCCCCGAGGTTCGGGACCTGCAGCAGCCGAGGCTTTGCGGCGCTCTCAGTCATGGGGATCACAAAAGTTCCACATACAGGGCCGCTCAAAAGGAAAGTGTCGCTACCCGACATCCTCCGGTGAATCCTGGAAGGTCGGGCAAGGTGGTGTCACCCATGAATAGCCCCAGAGGCTGCCCCATGGGAGAACCACCCCCTCTAAGGAGGGTCCTAGAGCATTCCACCCGAGTTTCCGGAAGCCCCGGCTCAGTGGTGAATATGTTCACAGTACCAGAGACCAGCCCCGGGAGGCTGGTTCCCATAGTAGAGTTCCAGGCTGCGTGGGACTCAGTCATTTGGGACTCAGTGGCCATGTCTGCTCGGCTCTCCCCCGAGCGCATCCAGGCTGTTCGTTTAGCCGTTAAGAGCATCAAGCCGGAGGTCATTTTCTCGTCTCACGACGAGTGACACTCTTAGGGCTGAACACAATGAAGAGTGTACTTTCTCCCACGCAGAGAAGCACTTTCTTGGGGGTCATTTGGGACTCAGTGGACATGTCGGCTCGGATCTCCCCCGAGCGCATCCAGGCTGTTCGTTTAGCCGTTAAGAGCATCAAGTTGGGCCAGCCACTCACAGTGAAACACTTTCAGAGAGTGTTAGGGCTCATGGCAGCGGTATCCAGCTTTTTCCCACTTGGCCTGCTGTACATGAGACCCCTGCAGTGGTGGCTAAAAACCAGGGGTTCTGCCCGAAGGGTAACCCGCTTTGCACAATCAGGGTCACGGGGCGATGCCCATGCACCCTGAGTATGTGGAAGAACTCGTGGTTCTCGTCTCAGAAGAGTGACACTCCTAGGGCTGAACACCAAGAAGAGTGTACTTTCTCCCACGCAGAGAACCACTTTCTTGGGAGTCATTTGGGACTCAGTGGCCATGTCTGCTCGGCTCTCCCCCGAGCGCATCCAGGCTGTTCGTTTAGTCGTTAAGAGCATCCAGCCGGAGGTCATTTTCTCGTCTCACGACGAGTGACACTCTTAGGGCTGAACACAAAGAAGAGTGTACTTTCTCCTACGCAGAGAAGCACTTTCTTGGGGGTCATTTGGGACTCAGTGGGCATGTCTGCTCGGCTCTTCCCTGAGCGCATCCAGGCCTTTCGTTCAGCCATCAAGAACATCAAGGGGCCAGCCACTCACGGTGAAACACTTTAGAGGGTGTTAGGGCTCATGGCAGCGGCATCCAGCACTATCCCACTGGGCCTGCTGTGCATGAGACCCCTGCAGTGGTGGCTGAAAATCAAGGGGTTCTCCCCGAGGGAAAACCACTTCGCACAATCAAGGTCACGGGGTGATGCCTACGCACCCTGGGTATGTGCAAAACTCTTGGTTCCCTTCTTACATGGAGCAGATTTGGGACAGATATGGCAAGGCACAGGTTGACCTGTTTGCCTCCTTAGAGAACACTCACTGCCCTCTGTGGCTTTCGTTTGCACATCCAGCGCCTCTGGGGCGGGATGCCATGATACAGGCGTGACCGAGGCTCCTCGACGGGGATTCCGATCAGGAGGGATCTCCTGTCCCAGGCGGAGGGTTGCTTACCCCCACCCAGAGCTAATGAGGCTGTGGGTCTGGCCCCTTAGGGGGTCCATCTCATAGGATCCGGTCTCTCAGCTGAGGTTGTAGAGACCATTTTTCAGTCCAGAGCTCGCTCCACGAGGAAACTCTACGCCTTGATCTTCGGTCTTGGTGTAGCGGAAGGCAGGTGAACCCAGTAACCTGTCAAGTAAGGCAAAGTGCTGGAGTTCCTGCAAGAAAGATTGAGGTAGGGCTGCCCCCCCTCTACCTTGAAGGTTTATGTGACTGCCATGGCGGCTTTCTATGTACCTCTGGGTGGGGTGCCCTTGGGCAGGGACCCCCTAGTCACTCGTTTCGTCCGTGGCACACTAAGGCTGAGACCTGCGGCGCAGACTACGGTGCCTGCCTGGGACTGGTCTGTGGTACTCCAAGGCCTGTCCCAGGCACCCTTTGAACCTTAGAGGAGTTCCCTGTCAAGCTCCTCTCTCTTAAGACCCTTCTTTTGCTGGCTATTGCCTCGCTTAAGAGGGTCGGGGATCTTCAGACCCTCTCGGTGGCTTCCTCATGCCTCGGGTTCGGCCTGGGATGGAAAAACCTTTCTCCACCCGAGGCCATACTATGTCCCCAAGATTCCCGCTAATGTGGCTCGGTCTATCACGCTGCAGGCCTTCTGCCCTCCCCCCATTTGGCGATCATGAGCAGGAGCAAGAACAAGGTCTGTCCAGTGCGAGCACTGGACGCTTGCATCTCAAGACTGCCACTTGGCGTAAGTCGGACCAACTGTTCGTTTGCTTTGGGACCCCTAAGGGGGCTCCAGCTTCTAAGCAAACCCTAAGCAGGTGGATAGTCGAGGCTATCTGTCTAGCTTACGAGTCGGCCGGACATGCTTCTCCCTTTCCCGCACACATTCATGAGGTTTTACCAACTGGACCTCGATGCCGCCCCAGGAACCAGGGTGCTCTCTCAGTGAGCTGGGACACACCCGGATGCCGGCGTCGCTGAGGAGGCATTGGTATAGCATTCCCCTAGCGCTTTGACGCAGCTCGAGTTCCCTGAAAGTGAACGTCTCGGGTTACGAATGTAACCCTGGTTCCCTGAGGGGAACGAGATGCTGCGTCTTTGCCTCAGCTCCTTGCGCCTCCGGGCCCGCTTCAGACACTGTTTTGCTGGTGCTTCCGGGTTTCGGGCCTGCTTTATGCTATCTCATGACGTCACCGGCACGTGCCGGCGGTGACGCATTCACATGCGTTCGTCTCTCATTGGTTGCACAGATCTTCACGTGACTGACGTCGGGCTATTTCCCCTAGCGCTTGACGCAGTGTCTCGTTCAACTCAGGGAACCAGGGTTACATTCGTAACCCGAGACGTTAATCCTGTCTGTGAAAATGGCACATTATGTGCGAAATAGTATATCTTTAGAAAAAAGTACCCCTTTGAATAGTAATATTGTCAAAATCTGTATCTTTTTCTTTTTTTCACACTGCTAAAAAATATTGAGCGAACTGTCACAGGAAGATTGTAACTGCACTTATTTTAGAAAGAGACTCGTACAGGTACGGGACTTTTAACTCTTACAAACCTGGTTATAGTAAGCACCACCATTTTGCAGGCTTAATTCCCACCAATAGAAGGCACAATTTATTGTTCTCAGTGTAATTGTCATACATATTGGATGTTCTCTGTAAATTTCGTTTGTACCCCATCGGAAGACACTTTTGGGGAATAAACATTATTTTTTAATTGCAATATCACGTCGCTTCACTTTTACACCTACATCCGCAGGTACATTTAGAGTACGGGGTTCTGCTGTATTTGTTTTTTTGTAGGCATGCCCTTCTCCTTGTCACAGGAACACTTAATCATAGTACAACACCAAACCAATTAAGCTCCAGTGCTATCAGAATCAAAGCATAAGTGATTGTGTTAAGTGATCAGTTTTACCTGCTTTAGTGCAAACGACAACAGGTGACCTGGAGAGGCAAAAACAAGCTGGACAGGGACAAAGTAGGGCAACAACAGAGCTATTCCTCTGTGAAAGGAGGTACAGGAGGGAACAATGCCAGAGACCTAGAAAACGACCTCCAGACTTCCAAATATATTTAATTCATTTAGATACAAAGTATAATTACTTGATTTATTTATTTATTGTACTTGATTTATCGTTTCATTTATACTCAACATATATATATATATATATATATATATATATATATATATATATATATATATATGTGTGTATATATATATATATATATATATACACACACATATATATATATAATCTTTAAACGTTTTAACCCACCCTCAAGTACTCCCTAGGCCACAGTCTGAAAACCACTCAACCAAGTAATCATACAAATTTCAACCTAGCAGAACTCCTCTAAGACCCAGTGTAACTGAACATTAAAAATTAATACATTTCCCCTTCTCCTTTTTCTTAAAAACACATTAAATAACACTGTCAAATTAAATTCAATAATTAAAAACAGTACCATGCTCGTACCCAGTGTCTAGAAAACCTTATTTTTTTAAGATAAAATCTTGACAAGATTTTCACAATATTTATGTAAAGACAGCTTCTTGCACTACAGTCTGCTTGTTCGACGGTTAAATCAGGGCAGTGCCGCGGAACTATATCTGCCCTATAGAATAAATTAACTTCAGGACGCTATTTTCTGCCACATCACTCTCAAAACAAAACCCTTCTCTCTCCTCTAGCTTGGTTGAGAGTAAAGAGACTTTCTTTTTGGCTGGAGATGCCATGGTGTGTTTATCACAGAGCTTGCATTGCATTGCTAAATAAAACATATGCACACTACTAAAGGCAACACAGGCCCTTTTGCTTTGCTTTAGACCATCGGTGGGCTTTAATCCTCCTTAATATGTTATGACATGATGTAAAAAAAAAAAAACTAAAATAAAAAAGAGAATTTGGAGATACATTAAATTAATAGGATCACAATGCAATTACACATTATCTATAGCATAGTATTCTTTCATGGTGCACCCTTTATTCTATGTTGGTAGTTACCGCTGACTTAGAGGCATCAGTTCTACATCTTCTAACTATACCTACTAATATTAGTAATCCTTTAGTTAAAAGCAGAGCTCAGAGAATAATTTTTCATCAACTTATTTGCCACCTGTATTTTCTTACTTATTAGTTGCCAGGAATACAAAACCGAGGAAAAAAATCTATAATGCAGTGCACAAACAGACAGACAATATATTTCAAAAGAAAGGCAGACAAGGTGCATACAGAATAAATATTATGAGGAGAAATGTCTATATTAAGACATGCTTTTCTTAATTATCAATGAAAAGGGCATATATGTAACATATACAGAACTATAAATGTTTTTATTTCTACTTTATAAACACAAACATTTTACTTAGACATTTTTAGCTGATGTATTAAGTGTCAGTTAGAAAAAGAGAAATACAAGTAAAACTAAATATTAGGTTTGAGGGTTAAGTCTTCTTGATGCTTTTTTTCTGTTTCAAAGTTAGAGAAGAAGCACACTTCCTCCCCCAAAATACTTCACCAAAAATCCCAGCGTGCAGCTAATTTCATTGGTTACAGTAATGGATGAGTTTACAGATCAGTGTTTGGTTTAGGCAATCAGTACTGTGATTGACATAACTAATTAAACCTTAAGAAACTGCTGCAGGGCGGAGTTTCCGGTGAACTGGTTTTGTGTGTGTGTGTGTCGGGGGGGATCATGCTAATGAGAACAGCTGGATGGATTTGTATAGCTGTTACGATCCCTAATATATGTAAGTCTAGGTGTATAGGAATGTAACACAAAAAAAGAAAATTAAAATTTAAGGTACAATAAAACCCTGCTATTCCAGAGTATATAAAAACATCTGTGTGATGAATGAAACAGAGTCAAAGTGAAATCGTAAATAAATTTAGTAATGAAGATTACACCAATTGAAAACCACCAGGAACATATAATAAAATCATCTGATGAAGAAACAATATTTACAAACATTAAACATAAAAATACACATGGGAGACAACAAGCGGAGCAAAAGCAAAAAATAAAGAAAACAAAACATCGACTATCTTTAAACCCAACACGAAGCTACAGAGGAAACAAAACAAATCTTCGGCACAACACCAACTAACTTCGCTAAGTAAAATAAAAAATGACGCGCTGATGTTAATCGTCACTTCCGGATCTTTATAGTCCATTGGTTGTTCTGATAGGATCTTGGAGAAAAGCATGTAACTGCGACTAATGCTTATTGAGAGGATAGTGAATCAATCGCTGGTCTGTGAAATGTAAGTGTAAGACAGAAAACAAGGGGGTAGACAAAAACAGACACTACAAACATAACGTAACAATAGCTCTAAGTCATCACAACATTTCCTCCATCATAATAATCATACTGATAAGTACTGTTTGTTTTTTTATGAAAAAACATGTATTTATCTAAATTTAATGTATAAATGATCCCTTTAAGGTTTCCAACTAAATTATAAAGTTTGGTAGAAATCCAATATAGAATAGAATATGTTTGTAGATAATTTACCATAGCGTTTGGAGAATTATGATGAAATTGTTTCTGTAAAACAAATTAAAGACTATTGCCATTGTCCACAGACACATGATTACAAGCATTTTATAAGTGTTAAAGGCTTCTTATTGACAATTACATTAAGTTTATTCAAACAGTCAATATTTGCAGTGTTGACCCTTCTTTTTCATGCTATCAATCAACTTCTGGGCCACATCCGGACCGATGGCAGCAATTTAAGTTTGACAGAATTTTGAGGTTTTGTTTGTGTGCCGCCTGAAGATTGACCACAAATTCTCAAAGGGATTAAGGTTTGGGGAGTTTTCTGGCAACAGATCCAAAATTTCAATGTTTAGTTCCTCAACCCACTTAGTTATCTCATGTGTGTTATAGCAAGGTGCTCCGCCATGATGGAAATTGCATTGTTAATTACCAAACTCTTCTTGGCTGATGTTTTTGTACTATTCTTTATTCATGGCTGTGTTCTTAGGCAAAATTGTGAATGTGCCCACTCCCTTGGCTGAGAAACAATCCAACACATGAATATGGATTAATGAATTAGGAGACAATCCTGGCACATGCTGGACTTTTTTGGGTGCCCTGAAGCCTTCTTTATAACAATTGAACCTCTCTCCTTGAAGTTCTTGATGATCTGATAAATGGTTGATTTAGGTGCCATCTTGCTAGCAGAAACATTCATTCCTGTGAATCCGAATCCGATGATATATGCACGTTTCCTTGCAGGTAACCATTGTTAATAGAGGAAAAACAATGATTTCAAGCACCACCCTTCTTTTAAAGCTTCCATTATTTAATTCTAACTTAATCAGCATGACAAAGTGATCTCGAGCCTTGTCCTCATCAATACTTGATGAGGGAATCACTGACATGATGTCAGCTAGTCCTTTTCTGGTAGTGCTGAAATGCAGTTGGTATGTTGTTTGGGGAATAAGGAATTTGGGATTTATTTTCATGGCAAAAAGGTACTTTGTGATTAATTGCAACTAATTTGATCACTCTTTATAAAATTCTATGCAAATTACCATCACTGGTAGTATAAGCAAATTTCTATCATAAAAACTGAGGCAACAAACTTTGTGAAAACATTTTGCCACAAATTATTAAATACAAATGACTAAATCTAAACCACAGAATCCATAAACAGACTAACGGAGAGAGAGAAAGTGAGAGTAATGGAATGGTGACTTAGAGACAATTAACCCTTTTGAGAGTCAGTATGGAAATCACCTTAGCTTTAAATGCATTTAGAAATCAATACTTGAACTTTGGTTTCTCTGGTTGCACAGCACAGATGAGTGCTTTTTGAGAGTCCTTTTTTTTGTGTGCTGGTAAGGCTTTTGGCTGCTTCCTTGGGTACCCAGGAAATTCAAACGGAGTTAGACTCTGAAAGTAAGATTGCGAGGAGCATAAAGAGGGAAGTGGGCAGGAGCAAGCAGATAAGAGAGTAGAGCAAATTAATAAGAGATAGATTGCCTGGTAACAGGTATTTTTAAATGACACATAGGGATGGGTTGGAAATGGGGAGCAGGAAAATCCTCTTTGTTTCTGTTCCCAAGTAGTTTGCATATTTTATGATGGTGTCTGATTTGGACAGACTTTGGCTCAACAAGATGATAGAAATAATCACCTGTCAAAGGATAAGGCCTCTGAATTAGGATGCAGCTAGAGTAATAATGTTTTGTTCTTCAGTGTGTTTGAAAGGATTTGAATGATTCATTGGTTCGCTTTATTCAGTAGTAGCTTTCTACTACTAGCCTACTATTTCTGCAACATGAGCTGCTTCCCAATTCAGATGCAGCATCTTTGAAGGCCTATTTCGAAGGCCGATTGTGAATCCACTGCAGACTGTGCCAGTTCGAAGTCTCCTTCAAATGTGGTCTCCAAATGTGTACTAAGTTTCAAGTGAAATGAAGACACCAACAGATGGAACGTTTGCAGGGTTTTTTTAGAGAAATGCGGCCTCTTCTCTACATGATTAAACATAAATCTGCTTGGTTTTATAATATTTTCAAAATAGTTATCGCATATGCTAGCTGTTGCATAATTTCAATAGTAAAATTGCACATCTTTAAAATGCCTACAAATTACAACTTAGAACAAGTTATCATATGGTGGTCTTCAGTCCTCACAAAAGATTTAAACTCAATTTTGCATTGAATTTTGAACTGATCTCTTCCTATATACTCAGAGATGAGGTCATTATTTAATTTCAATTCGAATTCACAAGACCCTGTTTGATCAAAAATTTTAGCCAATTTGGTCAGAGATTTGGTCGCCCCTGATTCAGACAGCAATACAATCTCATACCAGTCCCTGTAAATGTAAACAAATACAAAACAATTTACAACCCCAGGAGAAACAATTAACATCTGCATACTGCTTAAAAGGGGTACTTGAGGCCCATTTAGTAAACCACTCATATGCACTCATATACCAAATAGCAAGCACATTATGTGCTTTACAATCAGTGTGCAATTGTAAGTGTTAAAAATTTAAAAGTTTTCTACATAAGACACATCATTTAAAAGCTCTTGTTGAACTTGTAAAACAGTAACATTTAAGTGCCACATTAATTTACCATACACCCTATGTGTGAAATATTCTATACTCCCTTTTTACACCCTTGCATCTGATTATTTTGTAATATATTGCAAATGCACCTGTATTCAAGTCACCTTTATTTATTTGCTTTGTACAATACAGATTTTTTTAAATCACATTCACAATAGTAAGATTCAAATTCTTATCAACAAAAGTTCTAACAAGCAAAATACTGTCATTATAAGTAAGTTTAGTTTTGATTCAGTCTAGTTCATTGACTCTAAAGTGTCACGGTTTATGAATGCATTGTTTCCTGCTTGTCTTGTGTCACTGTTGTTGTTGTTGTTGTTGTGGGTGGGTGTGTGTGTGGGCATGCTCTAAGCCGCACGGACTATCAGCAAACTTAGCTGTCACTCATCACAGCACCAGCTGCAGCTCATACACTCACCCTTCATTTGCTCACTCACTTCTCATCTCCTTTGTCAAATCATTGTTTAATGTCTCTGTGCTGTGTGTCCCTTACTGTTTGGCGGTCCTGTTTCGTTCTACCTGTTCCAGTTTTTTTTTGTCTTCATGGGTTTGTACTTCGTCTTGTACTTCATTTGTCACCATCAGCACTCTTTATCTCATCAACGCTCCTGGTCATCTCAGTCCCTGCGCCACCCTTGATTCCTCATTCAGTGACTGTATACTTCACCCCAACAATAAACTTTGTTTCCTTTCTATTACTTCCTGTGTTCTTACTTGACAGAAAAATCTGACCAAAGCATGGAAGCAGCGAAGTAACATCTTCAGCTCTGGAGGACTTTATTAACCGCAGTATTCTTAGAATGGACTCCCAGGAGGAAAACCTGAACGAAACGGGTCGCGCTGTTCAGACCCAGGTGGTGAATGTGCCGACTGAGGGAGTGCAAATGGATCCTAAGAGCGTTAATGCTGTGGTGGATTGGTCAAGTCCAGATTCCCGTAAGAGTCTACAGAGGTTTCTGAGATTTGCCAATTTCTACCAACATTTTATTCACAATTTCAGCCAACTAGCCGCACCTCTGATTGCCTTGACCTCCCCCAGAACTATATTCAGGTGGTCAGACACAGCCAAGACTGTGTTTGCCAAACTGAAGGGTTGCTTTGTTTCAGCCCCCATACTCATTGCCCCTGATCCATCATTCTAAAGTGTCAGAGGTGGGGGTAGGTGCGGTGTTATCCAAATGTTGTCCTACAGACGACAAGATGTACCCTTGCACATATTTTTTCCCCCATCGGATATCTCCTGCTGAACATAATCCCGAGATCGGTAACCGAGAGTTGCTGGCAGTCAAACTTGCATTTTAAGAGTGGCACCACTGGTTAGAAGGCTCAGGGGTGCCTTTTATCGTATGGACTGACCACAATAATTGGAACATATCAGAACTACTAAATGACTGAACTCCAGGCAGGTTCGGTGGGCACTTTTTTTCCCGGTTGTTTTGATTTTACTCTCTTGTACCACCAGGGTTCCAAGAACATCAAACTCGATTCATTATCGCATATGCATTTTATGTGTGCATTTTACTGGAGACTCTAGTTGTCTCCACACTTCCATTGGAGGTAAAATCGAAGGTCAAGATGGTCTTAGAAGGGTAATGCCTCGGCCAGGGTGCCTACCGAATCAGTTATTTGTGCCAGAGGGATTAAGTGGGTCCTAATGTGGCTTGACATCCACGAGTTAAGCAGATTTCTAGGCAAGCAATGATTCTTGTGGCCACTTAAGGTTTGTGACGTTCACAGTTTTGTTTTGGCTTGCTCAGTTTGTTCCACTGGTAAGACTTCCAGTCGATCCCCTGATGGGCTACTTCAACTGCTGCCTGTCTCTTCGATACCCTGGTTCCATATTGCACTAGATTTTTATTACAACCCTTCCACTTGTTCAAGGAGACATAGCAGTTTTAACCATGGAGGACCAATTCTCGATGGCGCCTCATTTAATCCCCTTTCCCAAATTACCCTCAGCCAAGGAGACAGCGTTGATTGATTGTCATTAATCATGTCTTTCGCTTACATGGCCTCCTGACGGACGTGGTTTTGTGTCCAAATTTTGGCAAGAATTTTGTACGTTTTGGAAGTGGCTGTCAGTCTGTGCTCTTGGTTTCAATCCCAAAGCAATGGCCAAACTGACAGAGCCAAATTTTGGAAGGGATGTTGCAATGTTTGATCTCAAAGAATCCTTCATCGAGGAGTCAGCAACTCTCTATGGTGGAGTACGCTCACAACACGTTACCGCCGTTGAGGGCCCTGTGGCCCAACCCATGAAGCGTGGCTTCCTGGAGTAGAATGTAGTGTACTTACCTGGATCTGTAGGCTTCATGAGGGGCTGGCAAGGAGGAGTGTGGAAGCAGTGCATCCTTGAAACATCAACTGTCCCTGGAAAATGAGTGGCAGGCTGAGAGAGAGGAAGCAGAGCATCGCCCACTCTCAGCTCGGACCCAATATGACCCAGAGATAGAAGAAACTCCTCTTTTATTGAAAATGTGAGTACCAGAAACAAAAAGGAAACAAACGATTCTCCAACCGGCCCTCTTCTGGGGGAAGGAGTGGTCCAGTCATCAGCTGCTTCCATCTCCGGGCCACCCATTGCGGTGCTGCTTCAATGTTCTCTTTGAGGGCTTAGCAGTCTGGACGGGCTGCATCGCCTTTCTGCAGGAGGATTGGGTTGGACAGGAAGTTTCCGGTCCTGGCGGAGCCTTTGCAGCCAAAGGAGGACGCCCTCGGCGATGAGCAGGCTGAGGGATGACCCACAGTGGTTTGGTGGCAGAGCCACACAAGGGCAAGATGTGACTCATTGCCTCATTCTGCTTCTGGTGTGCAAAGTCCTCGACAATGTTACCAAAGAGGCTGGCCTGGGAGATGGTGTCATTGAGAAAGCGAACTTTGTCAGCGTCCTTCATCTCAGCCAGGTCCAACCAGAGATGGTGTTCCTGGACCACCAGAGTGGACATCGCCTGGCTGAGGCCTTCATCGTCCAGAGGGTGAAGTCGGTCGTTGTGCGAAGCTCCTGCAACAACCCATGTGCCTTCCACAACTTTTTGACCTAATCATGCACCTCTGGGAAGAAAGCCTGTGGCTGTGAACCACATACCGCCCTCAGAAACCAATCATCCAACCACAAGGGCTCAGGACACGGTAGAGGGTTCCACTTGAGTTCGATGCCCAGCAGCCCGGGAAAGCATGGCTGTCAACTCCGAATCCAATTCAACACGTGCAACTATCTAGGAAGGTGGAAACCCAGCTTCCTTTTCCTCTCCACAAGACAAAAGCCAATTTTCTGATGCAGTGATCGACATCCGATCCTCTCCTGGAGCGGCAAATGAGATACAATGTACCTGATGTGAAGGACCTACACGATCGTCCAGCAACTCAACAGCAAATGGCATGCTGGAGGACTGGAACGTTTGTGAGGGCTAAACCGATGAAGAAGCTCCTTCTGTCATCCTCAGATCACCCATAGTGCTAACAAATCCCTCATCTCTATTATGTGAAGCTGAGGGACGGTGGGTAGCAGAAGAGGGAACTCGTGCCTCGTGTTAAAGGAAAGTCGCGACCGCAATGTCAACATGGACATGCTCTCCCAGGAATGCTCACTCACTCTTGTAAAAGTGAAATCAAACCGTGGGTTTTAGTAGTCAGTGTTTGGATTGGCGTTATTGATGAGGAGAGTGGATTGAGTTTAATTCAGTGTTGTATATTCAAAGCAATATATCCTCATTTATATCAGCTTTCTAAACTGTTTTTGTGCACGCCTGCATCATCTGTTCCATGTGAGAGGAAATTCTCTAAGGCTGGTGAAATTGTTTAAAAAAAGAAATCGCCTTTCAACAAAGACTGTGGCGAAAATAATTTTTCTGAATAAAAACCATACCATTTAATGAACACTTTGTCTAAGCCTTCTACATGTATCCAAAGCACACCCTCTGCCACATTTTCATTTATTTATTTGTATATTTTAATAGAAACCGTTAGAATTTCTTTGGTGGTTTCCAGCTTTTTAAAGCTGGTCTGATCTTCTGTCCTTGTCTAAATAAATAATTACACACACACACACACACACACACACACGCTAAATGTTTTATTATCGAGGTGTACACATGGAATTCATCAGTATCTATAAAATTCACCTCAATAAATGAGTTTCAAAGCTTTTCAGCTTTGATCGCCTTGGTAAGCACGTAATAAATGGGGCGTTAAAGGGCCAGTCACACAGCCGATCACGCACGAATAACTCACAAATCACGCACAGATTGGGTTTGTGCATGCTTGTGCGTCAAGAAATTGACCAAATTTTCGTGGTGTCGGGGGGTAGAAATCATGAACCGCGCACGTATCATTTACAATTACTGACATATCGCGCATACGAGCAAATACGGTGCAGTATTCCACGAGAAGCACTGACGGCCGACGCGTGTCCCGCGCATAGTCATGCATTCTCGACGCATAAACTACGCACGCCGACTCATGAATAACGCACACCAACGCACAGTCAAATTTTGAACCGTTCAAAACTCAAAATCACTCACAAACCGCATTCGACGCACATCCACTTACAATCACTGACGGTCCTTGTTCGTTCCACTGACGAATTACGCATATGATGCACGCTCCGCGCAGAAACAAAAATCTGTGCGTAATTTGTGCGTGATTCATGCATTTTCGCTGTGTGACTGGCCCTTAACATATAAGCCTACTTGCATTTTATGATTGTCAGCTTTGTTGCATTACATTTACTAGACCAAGAGATGGTGCTACAATTTCTATCTGAATGAAGCTTTGAGTAATGAACCATGTTCGACACATTTGTATCAGAAAGCAATAATGCTTTAAAACGCTTCATTTAGCCATCACTAAACAGGCACATGAGAGAGCAATTGAGGCCATCAGATGAGGTCAGGCAATGACCACATACTGAAACACACAGACGAAAAGACATCTTGAAAAAGATGCTGATCATTCATGCTGCTCTTTTGTTACAGTTTTGCATGCACGGCAACTAGTCTTTGTAACACCGCTGAATGCACCCCTACACTGCAAACGCAGTTCGCGAGCACTCTGCTCCGAAGCAAAGCATAAATTAAGTGAGTATGCAGGGCCTTTATATATATACTCACTAGCCAATATTCATTGGTGTGTTTTGTTAACCAGGCTAGACCCCATGATGTCAGTATGAGGTAATGCTAAACATGTGCGTGAGCAGAGTGCGTGAAAGTATGAAAATAAATGCATTGAGGTGGGAAGGATATTATACCATTCAAAACAAATGTAATGATTCAAAAAACATTTCATAGTCCTAAGCCTTCCACAGATGATATACTATATGTCCCTAAAACATTTAGACCACTTAACTTAGTGATTACTATCATGATGTGAAGAGACTTTCAGCCAACATAAAAAAAAAAATATTCTGCAACAAACTGCCTACCCTGCTTTTAACATGTAGTATGTTGGTAGATGTGATTAGTCTCCTTTCTCTCTTATCCAGCTTGGAGGGAGGATCCATAGATATCTAAAACCTTTGAAATGTTTCTACACCAATCTGCTCAGTTGTATCATTCCACAACCTTGTCTCTAATTTTTTTGATATCACCTTTCTCCCTGTTGTGTATTATTTGTCTTGAAATGTATGATACAGTAGTGAAATCTTAAAGAAACAACTGCTTTTGTTCTGAACTAAAACATAAAACAAAAACAGCACTTTATATCAAAGTTGAGAGCTGTTTAGTTAGTTTTGCAATCATTGATGTGAATGATTATGTTTATACTTAAAGGGGTCCAATTATGCTTTTTTATATTCTTTCACCTTTAGTTATTGAGTAATAGTGTGTAATCTATAATGTCTCTTAAAGTCCACTCCAATATTGGATATTTTATTTAACAGATTCTACTTTCTAACGGATGACTCATTTGGACCACAATAATGTAAATAATATCTGCTCACGGAATATGAAAAAATTAGTCCTGGTTGAGCTGGTTAGAGAAGATGAATGCATTAAAAGAAGTGTTGTTGCCATGCCATAAATAGTTTTTTTTCTTCCCCACCCCATATCTAAACTCATTTGTTTGAACTTACCAAGGCTGTTGAATTTTTTTTTTTATTAATAAACAATGTTTACACTTATGCATTTGGCAGACACTTTTATCCAAAGCAACTTATATTGCATTCAAGGAATACATTGAATCAGCTCTTGCTTTCCCTGGGTTCAAACCTATGACCTTGGCATTGTTAACGCCAATGCTCTACTGATTAAGCTACAGGAAAGCATGTGTATTTGTGTGCTGCACATGTTTTGGAGAACAGGTACCAGTGCAGCTTCCAGTACAATGTGGTTACGCACAAAAGCTTCTCCTGAAAGAGAGCATTTCACAATTTGCTGGGATAAATGTTTTTGGATCACCTTGTAATTATTTCTTTTTTATGTAATTGCGTTTTCTATTAACACTTTCAATTATAAGTACCATTTTGAGGGATTTACAAAGACTCCCCAATGGCCAAGGCCATGTTCACACAAAACAGTCAAAATGCCCATCTTGTTTACACATTGTGCATTTTTATAATTCAAATCATGTAAAAGGTTTGTCAGGCTGCATAATTTAGGTCAGTCTGAACCAAGAACACTTCCCATAACACCTGATGTACTCGTTACATCATAAGAAGAATGACATCTACACTGAAATTAGTCTCTCTGTTTAACCCATGGTTGACATTAATCACCAGATCCAGGCCATGCTCAGATCAGATGAAGGATCTGCACCTAGACATGACCACAACACAGTCCTGAAGTCTGTGATTCAACGAGAACCTCCCCTGTGAAGGCCTTATGAACCCCATATTCAAACAGACGGAACTGGATTAAATAGTTTGAGTGTCCCAATCTCAGTCTGACTTTTGACCTGAAATGCAGTCTATATCATGATCGTGCACAACTTTGTTACATTATCTTCTTGTTATCTGTGTAAAGCTGCTTTGAAAGAATCTCAGTTGTAAAAATTGCTTTATAAATTATTGTGATTTTACTTGTTTTTATGTCAATTAAACACAAAATACACATTCATTTTGATTTAATAACTTTAATAAGGGTTAATATATATATATATATATATATATATATATATATATATATATATATATATATATATATATATACAGTAATACCTCGGTTTACGAGTTTAATTCGTTCCAAGAGCGAGCTCGTATCCCAAAATGCTGGTTTTGGGATACGAAAACGAGCGCCGGGAGAGTCGCGCGACACCGCCGCGAGCGCCGGGAGAGTCGCGCGACACCGCCGGGAGAGTCGCGCGACACCGCCGGGAGAGTCGCGCGACACCGCCGGGAGAGTCGCGCGACACCGCCGGGAGAGTCGCGCGACACCGCCGGGAGAGTCGCGCGACACCGCCGGGAGAGTCGCGCGACACCGCCGGGAGAGTCGCGCGACACCGCCGGGAGAGTCGCGCGACACCGCCGGGAGAGTCGCGCGACACCGCCGGGAGAGTCGCGCGACACCGCCGGGAGAGTCGCGCGACACCGCCGGGAGAGTCGCGCGACACCGCCGGGAGAGTCGCGCGACACCGCCGGGAGAGTCGCGCGACACCGCCGGGAGAGTCGCGCGACACCGCCGGGAGAGTCGCGCGACACCGCCGGGAGAGTCGCGCGACACCGCCGGGAGAGTCGCGCGACACCGCCGGGAGAGTCGCGCGACACCGCCGGGAGAGTCGCGCGACACCGCCGGGAGAGTCGCGCGACACCGCCGGGAGAGTCGCGCGACACCGCCGGGAGAGTCGCGCGACACCGCCGGGAGAGTCGCGCGACACCGCCGGGAGAGTCGCGCGACACCGCCGGGAGAGTCGCGCGACACCGCCGGGAGAGTCGCGCGACACCGCCGGGAGAGTCGCGCGACACCGCCGGGAGAGTCGCGCGACACCGCCGGGAGAGTCGCGCGACACCGCCGGGAGAGTCGCGCGACACCGCCGGGAGAGTCGCGCGACACCGCCGGGAGAGTCGCGCGACACCGCCGGGAGAGTCGCGCGACACCGCCGGGAGAGTCGCGCGACACCGCCGGGAGAGTCGCGCGACACCGCCGGGAGAGTCGCGCGACACCGCCGGGAGAGTCGCGCGACACCGCCGGGAGAGTCGCGCGACACCGCCGGGAGAGTCGCGCGACACCGCCGGGAGAGTCGCGCGACACCGCCGGGAGAGTCGCGCGACACCGCCGGGAGAGTCGCGCGACACCGCCGGGAGAGTCGCGCGACACCGCCGGGAGAGTCGCGCGACACCGCCGGGAGAGTCGCGCGACACCGCCGGGAGAGTCGCGCGACACCGCCGGGAGAGTCGCGCGACACCGCCGGGAGAGTCGCGCGACACCGCCGGGAGAGTCGCGCGACACCGCCGGGAGAGTCGCGCGACACCGCCGGGAGAGTCGCGCGACACCGCCGGGAGAGTCGCGCGACACCGCCGGGAGAGTCGCGCGACACCGCCGGGAGAGTCGCGCGACACCGCCGGGAGAGTCGCGCGACACCGCCGGGAGAGTCGCGCGACACCGCCGGGAGAGTCGCGCGACACCGCCGGGAGAGTCGCGCGACACCGCCGGGAGAGTCGCGCGACACCGCCGGGAGAGTCGCGCGACACCGCCGGGAGAGTCGCGCGACACCGCCGGGAGAGTCGCGCGACACCGCCGGGAGAGTCGCGCGACACCGCCGGGAGAGTCGCGCGACACCACCGCGAGCGCCGGGAGAGTCGCGCGACACCACCGCGAGCGCCGGGAGAGTCGCGCGACACCACCGCGAGCGCCGGGAGAGTCGCGCGACACCACCGCGAGCGCCGGGAGAGTCGCGCGACACCACCGCGAGCGCCGGGAGAGTCGCGCGACACCACCGCGAGCGCCGGGAGAGTCGCGCGACACCACCGCGAGCGCCGGGAGAGTCGCGCGACACCACCGCGAGCGCCGGGAGAGTCGCGCGACACCACCGCGAGCGCCGGGAGAGTCGCGCGACACCACCGCGAGCGCCGGGAGAGTCGCGCGACACCACCGCGAGCGCCGGGAGAGTCGCGCGACACCACCGCGAGCGCCGGGAGAGTCGCGCGACACCACCGCGAGCGCCGGGAGAGTCGCTGAGAGAATGAATGCTTTAAGGGGTGATAAAGGGGTTGGGACTGCGTGACTGTGTTATGAGAGGCTGTCATTAGGATATTTCCAGTACAAATGCCCGTGAAGATGCAGAGCGTTAGGACAAAAATGCGCGTGGGTGAGGGAAAAATTTACTCGCACTCCGATACAAAGCTCGTACACCGATTCAACCCTCCATGCTCGTACACCGATTTTCTCGTATACCAAGTCGCTCGTAAACCGAGGTACCACTGTATATATATATATACACACACTCGCACTGCTTCCAGTCACACTATGGGGAATGGCTCTGACATGACGATGTCTGAAGCATGTGTACAAATGCAACAATGACATTGGGCTGTAACAGCTAATGGCGTCAGTCTAGTGCAACTATGACTAAAAGGACACCATCAGCACTTCATCAGCTTTTTCTGTCTTCAGGTGATCTTTTGTTTGAAGTGTGTGAAGGGGATTCACTATGGAATCCTCCTCTGACAAGCACTTCAGGAAGTGTGTTCCCTGTGTCCATGTTTTCGGATACCAGACGATAAACAGCATGTGTGTCATTTATCTCAGAGAGGATCACATGCATTCTTTTCTTAAAGGAGTAGAATGCGCAGACCTGGAGAGTGTTTCAATGAAAAGTTCAGGTTACGCCTTTCCCTTTTCTCAAAGGAATTAGTACATGTGTCCACACCCAGGGGTTTAGGACTTGCTGCAGCTCATGTATAGAGACTGAGATGACAATGTTCTTTTACTAGACAAAATTAAATCCGGCGGATAGTGCTCTTTTTGGCTTCTAGCCAGGCAGAAGAGGATGTGGATTTTGAGGGTGAAGATATACCCTCTCAGCCTATCTGTCCCATATACAATGAACTGTTGGAGGTTATGGAGAGATTAGATCTGCCTTAGAAGTGCCAGAAGCTACAGACCACTCATGGTAGACTAGACAAGAATTTATTGGCAAGCCATAACTGAAACAAACATAACTGACATGACTTGTGTCTACTGAGTCTTCCGTTTCTGCCAGACCTCCACGACAAGGTGGACAGATTGATTAAACTGGCCCTATTTTATAAGATTGGCATCTATGCCGGTGAGCTTACTTGTTCTTTTATTAACAATTAGGCAGTTATTCCTCAACATGGCTTATTGGGTACTCAATCCCAATAGTGTTTTCAGACACAGTGCGAGTTCCCATTCCAAAGAGAACTTCACAGGTTATGTATATAACCATGGTTCCCTGAGAAGGAGAACTGTGTCTTACTGTCATGTTTCCTAATCACTTCTCCTTCGGACAGAAATGCTGATGACATGTACTCTAGGTCTCCTTTTATACTTACTATTTTATACAGACTAATGTCATGGGCTGTCACATGGCAATGTCATTATCAAATTTGCATTGATGCTTCAAACATCATCATGCTGGTGGCATTCCCCATAGTTTCCTTGGACCTTGGACCCCATAGTGTCCTTCCTTTCTAGAGAACCATGCTGAAAATGTAAAAGTCCTGAAAAAAAAACTGTTTATTTAATTTGTGTTTGTTCTGTTGTATTTATTTATTTTTGTACTTTATTTTATTTAATTTGATTGTTTGTTCTTATTACTGACTTTCTTCAATAATATTTAAAATGTATGAATGAGGCTAATACATGTATCAATACAAACAAACAATAACTTTTTTATGTATTTATTGCTATTTTTACTGGTATGAAATTGACACTGTCCTAAGTATTTACATCTGAGGTAAGGGTGTGACATTTCCCGATCATGCGCTAAGTGGTGCCAATCAGAAAAGACTGGGCCAGCTAACTAATCACAGCACATTTTGTATTTCGGAAGGAGGGGCTTCAAAGGAATAAGAATAAATGGCATGTTTGTGCCAGACTTAGAAGAGAGGTGCAGTAATAATATAAAATATGTGAAACATAATCTATTATTTATTATTATTAAAAAATAATATAATGAAAATATTAATTTAAAAAAGTTAATCAGTAAGTGTAGGGAGGCCAAACAGTCAGAGTGAAAAAAAAGGAAATGACGTCCTGATCCAAAAAAGTTGATGTTCATAAAAACATGGTGTTTATTAGGAAGTGTCACAAATAATTACAATGCTGTACAAAAATAAATAAAAACTGTACAAAAAGGAAACAAACCAGCAACAATGTGCTAGTTTTGCTACACCCAATGGCCCAAGACTTGACACTACTGTGAGTCCAGCAACAGACTACTAAATTAATTCAATCAAGCCTATTTATAGGGTGAAGCTCCTCCTACAAAGCAATACCAATAGGAACAAACTAAAAAGTTTTTAAATCAAATTAAATAAACACTCAACACATCATAACTTAAAATCCCCAAAAGCTAATACAACAACCATTAACACAGCAAAAGAATTTAACAAAAAATTGAATAATAAAACAACTGTTCTTAAATTATCCCCCTCTCACATTACACCCAAATGGTAGCTTCCACAGGAAGTGAGGTGGCGTTTGCTTTAAAAAGCCATTTTACCTTACTTATTGGTTTGATTGTATAAAGTGTGAACTAGGAAGTTCAACTGGAACAATGTTTATGGAAAAATAAAAGGTAACTATCACATAAATTGTGTGTTCTAAACTTTTGTTCTTGAAAAATTGTGATTTTAAACAAAACAAGTTCAAGTTCATTTATTTCTAAAGCACATTTAAAAACAGCCGAGGCCGACCAAAGTGCTGTACAAATATTAATAGGAGAAATACACACGCACACAAAAAAAAACAAAAAAAAAAACAATTCTGTTAAAAGATTAAAAAGGTAGTATAAGAGTATAATCACTATATACACATATGCATATCCACAGATACACATACGTGTACATCCAATACACACATACTCTCACGCATATATGGAAATACACACATCTGTATAAAACCGCAAACATAGATTAATATACTCAAATGTCCACAGTTACATATCGAATGCGACAGAGAACAGATGAGTTTTGAGACTGGTTTTAAACTCCGATAAACTGGAAGCCATTCTGACCGAATTTGGAAGATTGTTCCAGAGCGTGGGGCTAGCTACTGCAAAAGCTCGATTTCCTCTGGTCTTTAGGCGGGTTCTGGGGATCTTCAAGAGGCGTTTACCCTCCGATCTTAGACCTCTCACAGGAGTGTAAAAGTGAAGGAGATCAGTCAGATACGAGGGAGCTAGATAATTTAAAGCTTTAAAATCAAGTAATAGGATTTTATACTCGATCCTAAACTGGATGGGCAACCAGTGTAGAGAGCGCAAGGGGGGCGTAATGTGCTCAAATTTGTTGCGTCTCTTTAAAAATCTAGCAGCAGCGTTTTGAACTATTTGCAGTCTGGAAATTTGCTTCTTAGAGATCCCATAGTACAGGGAGTTGCAGTAATCCAGTCGCGATGTGATAAAGGCATGAATCACAGTCTCTAAAGAGCTCTCAGAAAGAAAAGATTTGATTTTAGCGAGGGAGCGAAGGCAGACAAAACTTGAACCAACAACCGAACTTATTTGCTTATCAAATTTTAGACAGTTGTCAATAACCACTCCTAAATTTCTCACTTGGGGAGAGGAGGAAGGACTTAATGACTCAAGATCGATAGGAATTTATGTTCCAGAGTCAGAGGGGCTGAAGACAATGACTTCCGTTTTATCGGAGTTCAGGAAGAGGAAGTTGTTTGAGAGCCATGATTTAACATCAACTGTACGAACAACAACTGTAACGAATTACAAAAATGGAACAAAGCATAGAGAACAAACTTAGACTAAACAAAATTATATAGTGCACAGGTTAACCTGTCACAGAAAGTCAGAAGTAAATAGACAAGCTGCTAAGTGCAAAAAAACAAAGTGTCGGTATTGGGACAAGTTTGCAAAATGCACTGTGGTTTTATAATTTCCCAATCGTTTGTAACTGCATTTTCAAAAGCAGCTTAAAATTACCATGAAATCAAAATAGACACACCACAGCCATAAAAAGCACTGTGTGACAGATGTATCACATTTATTTAGTCTTTTTCTTTTTTATTCAAAATAGCTTGTTGGCTATGACATCAACTACATGATATTCCGAATCTCAAATATATCGAAGTAAAAGGGCACCTAAGGAAGTCCAACAAGTGCCAGGACCATCTACTAAAGTTGATTCAGTTGTGGGATTGCGGCACCACCAATGCTAAGCTTGCTCAGGAATGGCAGGTATTTGAGTGCACTTGCATGCACAGTGAGGCAAATAATTTTGGAGGATGGCCTATTGTCACGAAGGGCAGCAAAGAAGCCACTTCTCTCCAGAAAAAAAAAACCCAAGGATAAACTGATATTTTCCAATAAGTACAGGGACTGGGGTAAAATCCTTATCGTTGATGAACCCTGTGGTGGGCAGGGCCGTGAGCCCAGTGTCATGTTTGATAATAAGCATCACCTGTGTTCCGCACCGGTCTCGTATTTTCCGGAGCAAAAGAACCATAAAAAGCGTAGTGACACCATTGAAGAAAGAGAGAGGAGCAGGCCTGGATCTTAGTTGTATTTTTTTTGTGAGCGTGGGTGGGTGGCAGTCGTCCGCGAGGGGCTACTGCCATCGCTTTCATTTTGTTGTTATTTGTTTTATAATTAAAGTACTCGGTTAAAATACCTCGGTTAATGAGTTTAATGGCGGACACGTTTGGCGGAACGGCAGCCTTAAAAGAGCAGGCGAATTAATACAATTGATGAATATTAAGTGTTAAGTTTTGATTATTGATTGATTTGTTTGATATTATATTGATAATTCAAGTCTCAGCAGACATTTCAGGGTAGTGCTGTGCTCGTGTCCAGGTGCAGGTCCTTCATCTGATCTGGATACGGCCCGGATCCGGCTGACCACGGTAACCTCAGAATAAACAGAGAATAATATCAGTGTAGATGCCATTCTTCTTCTGATGTATCGAGTACATCAGATGTTATGGGAATGTTCCCAGTTCCGGCTGACCTAAATTATGCAGCCTAACAATCATTTTACATGATTTGGATAAAAAATTGATGTATAATGTTATGTGTATGCCAGGTTGAAGAGATGTGTTTTTAGTCTACATTTAAACTGACAGAGTGTGTCTGCTTCCCGAACTGTATTAGGAAGACTGTTCCAGAGTTTAGGAGCTAAATAGGAAAAGGATCGACCGCCAGCAGTTGATTTTGATATTCTAGGTATTATAAGCTGGTCAGTATTTTGGGATCGCAATAGACGTGAAGGACTAGAATGTGTTAAGAGATCGCTCAAATACTTTGGCGCTAAACCATTTAATGCTTTGTAAGTAATTAGCAAGATTTTAAAATGTATTCGGTGATTTATAGGAAGCCAGTGCAGGTTTGACAGAACTGGGCCAATATGCTCATACTTCCTGGTTCTATTAAGAACTCGAGCTGCTGCATTTTGGACCAGCTGGAATTTGTTTATTAAACGTGCAGGGCAACCACCCAGTAGAGCATTACAATAATCTAGCCTTGAACTCATGAACGCAACTTTTCTGAATTTGTCTTTGAGAGCATATGTCGCAATTTAGATATATTTTTAAGATGGAAGAATGCCGTTTTACAGATGCTAGAGACATGGCTTTCAAATGAAAGATTGGCTACTGTCACCAGTCCCAATAATTTCTGGAACTGCTTCACAATGAGTGACTGGCCTCAAGATATATTTGGCAGAAGTCTCCAGGCAGCCAAAAAACCTACCAAGGCAACCAGCCTTTCGGGACTAGCCTCTGGTCTCGTTGAAGCGGTCAGCTTGGTGCCCTGAAGCAGTGAACCGACAGGGAAAAACCAAACTGACGGCCCTAGGAGGGAGCAAGAATCCTGGTGCCACAACGTTTCCGGGCGGACACAGGGAACAAGCTCCCTGGGGGCCACTGTGCCCTGAAGCACACAAGGTGGCAGGGTTAGCGAGCACTATAAGCAGAGGTGAACACCGCCTGGCCTCGATGGGGACACCCCTCATTGGCCCGACGCTCCTGGCGTCAGGACTGCTAGACCTAACGGATGGGCCCGAATTGTACCTTTCCCCAAAAGCAGACCTTGGGGCCTTCCTGGATGTACGATCACTGCAGATCAGTCCTCGGACTTGATCTGAAATGACTGACCTGACTTTCAAACCTAGGCTGCAGACGAGGCATTCAGCAGATGGAGATTCAATGCCTAGTATAGAACAGTAAAGTAACAGCCTTAGAAGCCTGATTCTCTGTCTCAGAGTGGAACATAACTGATGCCCCTTTCCCCAGAAGAGTTATACTTCCTGTTCCTTTACCAGAGGAACGCGGGAGCCGCGAACGAACACGGGAGATATGAGAATCAGGTGTGTCAGTGACCATGCCCCCACTCACATACACACACACACAGGCAGAATGAGGAGAAAATGAATTCATGAACCATGACAGTTACTGCTTTCTTTCTATGTACTGTATGTGTATATTTCAATATACATGTACACGTGAACAATAGTGATCACAATTATTTAATGTAAACAACACGAGGTAAAACCGCTGTAAATAATTTATAAAAGTATGCACTGTGGTGAATGATGCAGCCAAACCAAGCGAATGAGTTAAGGGGTGATCAAGGGGTTGGAACTGCGCGACTTTATGAGAGCGTTTTATGAGAGCGTTAAGACTTTTCCAAAAAAAAATGCGCGTGGGTGAGGGAAAACATTTCTCGCACTCCGATACAATACTCGTACACCAATTTGACTTTCCATTCTCGTACACCGATTTGCTTGTATACAAATTCACTCGTAAACCGAGGTATTACTGTACATCGAAAAAAGGATGCACAAATAAGAAATGAGAAGCACCACCACACACACATTTCATGGTTTTCCATGGGTTCCATGATGGCCCTATCTAAATAAGCCCCAAAATATTCAAAAGAGGTTTGACCTTGCATATTTCTACATATTTTTTTCTTACAATTGTCACAGGTAGGAAGCAAAGATGTGTTGTTACTTCCATTTCATCAAGACTTAAAAAACAAACAAACTTTGAAGTAAAATAAATCTCTGAAATATTCCAGCCCAATCTCTGCTTCATACCCACTCATCCAGAGTTGTTTTTCAATGGAACCTCAGCATGCAATACATTGAATAGAAACCACATGTATTATTGAGAACAAAACATAGCACATGCATCTATAACTGCTGCATAGTGAAAAGGGGGTTGAACGAATTGGTGAACTGTGCACAAAAATGGCAAGCAAGCGTCTCAGCTCATGCAATTACACAGTTCCTAAAAATAAAAAAGTGGTTAAATAAACAACTGTGTGTACAAATAAAAAACGCTGGTTTGGAAGAGAAAAGCACATGAAAATTTTATAGGGGGAGCATTATTTTGCTGTGGTTAGCTGGTTGTTATTTCTGGGAGAGGGATTGTTTTGCAGATGTGTGGGGCCAAATAGGTGTGTGTGTGGGTGTGCATGTGGTTTCTGTCCACTGATTCCATGTGTCATCTCTCTGTCTATGGCTGTCTTTTTGTCTGTCTATCTGTCGAACGAGAGAGGCATTACAGCACAGAGACACTCATACTTCAAAGCCCCAGGAGCATGTGGTAAATTGTCTTGTTCAAGGGCACAATGATAGTTCCCTGATTTGATTTGAACCATGGCCTTCCTGTCAGGGGTGCAAGGCTTTTACAGCAATCTCTTGGCACATTTAAGTATCCTTCTCAAATGTACCATTAAACCCCCATGTACTGTATTTCTACCGGATAGCACTTACTGTTGAAATGCTGCACCTGTGTAACAAACACCAGCCTATAGAAATAATTAGCTGTCAGATATGCTCATCCGGAAACAAATTGCTTTCCATGCTAACTATTATGCAAAAATGAAGCTGAAATGTATTAGCTTTGCATCAGATGTATATCAGTCCTACATCAGTCCACTCAAACCTAGGGTATAGACACCATAATAAATCAAGGAGAATTTCTTAAGAGAAGTAAACACATCTTCACGAAGGTCAGCCTGGTAACCCCTAACATGACTTTGAACAACTCACAGTTACATGAGATACATCGGGAAGAAAGAGAGAGCATGTTTTCACATTACAGTTCTCTGACTTATGCTAGTGCCTGGATTTTTGCTGATGAAATGTTTGTAGAACAGCAAATCCAATTTACTGGTGAAACAGAAATAATCATGCTGTATTACACTGTCACAAGAGCACCTTCAGTTTTTGTGCACTCACAAAAAGTATTATTCTTAATAGAATAATGAAAGTAGAAATAGTAGTATTACTGAGTAGTACTTTTTTTCTATAAAAATGTCTTATTTGTTACCTACTAACATGGTTAAAATACAGGATATTAAAGCACATTATTTTATTTTACAGTACTTTAACTGCAACCCTACATTTTGGATCATCAGGATGAACTTTTAGGATTAATTATTGATTTGCTGAGTTTAGGAGAAGTGAAAACAACTGTGTGAGCAATTTTACATTTGTTTATAGCCAATCCTTTGTCAAAGATTGAAGAAATATTCTAATGTGTGTCTAATTTGTGTCAATTAATTATTAATAGAACCTAATTTGCTGTGGAGAAGTTTCTTGAAGGATGCATGTTTACAGCCTTGCTCAGTTTTGAGCACACAGGGGAGGGTTGAAAAGACTTTCAGATCTACCATAGAAACTACAGAACTGCATAATAATTTGTATTAAGAGCTATAATTATTTGTTTACCACTGATCACAAATTGTTCTAGACAACAATGTGTCCACTAGAAAATATATCAATTGATTACAAAGTCTTTGAAGGCCCAATGAACCAATCCATGAAATCAACACATAAACTATGGTAAAATGGTTTTATTTTAAACCCTGATATAGGTTTTAAATGATTGAGTGATAACCAGTGCTGAAAAACTACTGGAGTCAAGGTTCATCAGCATTTTTTGACCTGTGAGGCATGTAGGACATCTCCAAAACAAAATTAGAAACCTTAAAATTGCAGGGGGAGTTTAATATCACAGTTCTTACACTATTCAGTTATGTGTTTATATACATAATTAAGTGATTCGTCTGGATTAATTAACTTGGTGATTTCTTCACGATTGTTTCCTGAAAAACAAAAAACAAAAAAAAACTTAGCTTTCACTCCACAACTCTAATTGATGATCTGAAGTAATGTTTCATCAGACAGAATGGCTTGCCTTTAGCCATCGGAGTAATGCATCATAAATTCTCAGAGGCAACAGACGCTTTTGGCTTAATACACCCATAAATAACAGATGAAAATCATTTAGAAGAAAAGGAAAAGAGAGAGGAAGTGACAAAAGTTAAGAAGCAATTACATCTTTCTTTGCAAGATTGCATATTCGCACTTGGCAATTGTATTAAAGAAAATAGAGAATCTAAAATGATGCTTGCCATGGAAAATGCTTCATATTTTTACTTAAGAATTAGATATATTGTTTAAAATACCCTCAAAGCGTAGAGATCCACAATTCAAAGAGAAAATGTCATGGATTATTCTGAAAATAAAAGCTGCATCAGCAAACAGTAGAAGGCAGATATCAGAATGCATAAGGCTTTCCTGGCTTCACTTTACATACAAATTGCTGTCAAAATAAAATTGCCTATTTTGAATCAGAAAATATTGGAAGAACAAAATAAGTGGCCACAATTGTCCAGTGAGGCAGGGAAAAAGAGGGGGTCGATAGAAGCATGAAACTAGATGTTTGCTTTTTATAGTTCTGCCATTTCCACTTAGATCAGAGGTCTATTCTGTGATCATCTTGTTTACTGTAGTTGGTTTATATCCAAATGTTGGTGTGGCAGTAGAATGAAGTGATGATAAAAAGGTGGAACTAACTATGCCATAGTCTTCTGTACTATTAACAAGAAATGAATGACTTCCGTGTTTTGTTTGTTGGAAATAGTCCTGTCAAGCAGCTTTACAGAAAGTCATGATATTAAAGTTTATAATATATAAACACATGCTTATATTTTTATATGCTTATATATTTATAATATATTCATGATATAATGATATTTTAAATATAACTCTGAGATATAGCATAATATAATACAGTTTACATTTTGCAACAATACAAATAAAGCATTTGATATTTGACATTTACATGGCTTTACATATGTGGATAAAATTGTATACTTATTGATATACTTTATATAAATAGCTCTGTGATAATGCAGTTTACATTAGTGAAAAAAAGTCATAGATACTGACCAGAGACCAGCTATGATAAAGCTCATGAGTGTAGTGACAAAGTAAAAAAAAAAAATATATATATATATATATGTTTGGGAAAACAAAAATAAACTATACAGAATAGGCTCTAAATTAAACTGCAACAATATTAGGTTGAATCAAAGGGCAAATTTAATGCAATGGCTGGTACAAAAAGCATACCACAGTAATGAAAGAAATAAAACAAGTATATTGACTCAAACAAGAAACAAAGAATACATAGAAAAACGAGACTCAGCATAAAAGTGGAAAAAAAGAAAAGGAACTAGAAGTGGCATGACTGAAAGCAGAGTGACTGAAGGTGTGAAAAACAGTACAGACAGAAAAAGTTTTCAGGGGAAGAAAAATAGATAGCAATATTTTCAGTTGATAAACAAACAAGTTCAGCCACGTAGCCATGGCAACATAAAGTGCAATCTGGAGTGCACATTAGCCAACCTTCAATTAATCACCTTGCAAAATAGACACTAACAAATTTGCAAATTGGTGCCCCAATCACTTGTTACACCATATCAAATTGAACAGGTAGAGAATATATTTGACGCAAACTATAGGTGGATTACGCAACCCAGGTTCATTGGATAACAATGTGCCTGTGCCAACTGTGGCAATTGTGCGGTTCCTTGCACGTCGTGACACTTAAAAGCAAGCCACGCCACAGATTCAGTCTCGGCCAGCTCACATTCTATATGCTCATCGGCTCAACCTAAGTAAGAGTACGTACAGCTCTATTCCTTGTTTTCGGTGCATTGTTGAATTTTGCACAGTTTATGCCAGGGGTGTCAAACTCAATTGCACGGGGCCAAAATCCCAAAATAATTTTGGTCACGGGCCGAACAGGATAAACATTTATTGAAAACACTAAAACTAAACTTTTAAAACTTACCTTTTTTTTAAATTAGAGGTGAATAAAAACAGACAGAAATATTATTCTGGAATAAATCAACTTATACCTTAAAAATATAAAAATATTTAAAAAATACTTTAAAAAAATTAAAATATATCCTGTCTAAATTATACAAGTTAGAAATAAAGTAAACAAGTAAAGTAAAAGTAAGTAAAAGTTAAAAGAACAAACATTCAAATTTCTTTACTCTTATGTCATTTTATATAAAACTTAAAAAGATTTATATATAAAAGATTTTGCTCTCCATAAAAAATATATCCTGTCAAAATTATACAAATTCAAAATATGGACATGCTGCATAACAAAACCTGGAAATCTAAATACAATTTTTGATTTTCAGCAATAACAAATCAAATCATTCAGTTGTCTTTGCTCTTATGTCATTTGTCTTATAGTGCCGTCTTATTAAATTATTTAATTACTGCCACATTAGCTCCGCAAATGAGACACACGGGTATACCGGCAGTATGTCAGTAAACATATACCGTATTTTCCCGCATATAACCCATGGGTTATAGCAGATTTTACAAACTATATCACAATTTTTTTTTACACGTAATAATATTTCAATATATTTGTTACGTCCCTAAGGACGTAATTATTAGTATTATTTTTTTTTTTTGCACTGTATTTTCTTTCTGGCGCTTGGACGATCACTCTGACAGCTGGCGCTGATATGCTGTCTGACCTGTCAATCATGCAAGAAGACGTTCTACCATGAGGGCGGGCTCTTCTCATCCGATGATCAACACCTGAATTTCGCGCACAAGCACTGTGTACCGAGCCTGAACAGTTATGGATAATTGACAATAACAATCGCGCGGTACTAGCGCGAGCGCGAAGCATCATTAGCCACTTCCTGTTTAATACAGGAAGTGTTCGGCGGGTCAGCTGGAGCGCGGGACATCTCGCGGGCCATTAATAAAATGCTCTCGCGGGCCGGACATAATTACACGCCGGGCCGGATGTGGCCCGCGGGCCTTGAGTTTGACACCTATGGTTTATGCCATCTCGATGCGCCGTTTTTAGGGAATTCAAGTCTAAAAATGACAAGTGTTGAATGCTTTCTCTGGCTCAGCGCCAGCCAATACACAAAACATGTTTGGATTTAACAGATGATCGTGTGATGCACAGAACGTTCTAATCACGTCCAGCATGGGGATTGAGGAATGCTGCACAGACTGGTAGGAAAAATCGATGTATGCACTAATTCACTGTTATATTTAAATATCTACATTTTACATGTGTGCATTTGGCAGACACATTTATCCAAAGTGACTTGCATTGCATTCAAGGAACACATTGAACCAGTTCTTGCTTTCCCTGTGATCAAACCCACTACATTGGAATTATACGTAAACACCAATGTTCTACTGATTGAGCTACAGAAAGAAAAGAAAAACATTCTCAAAAAGACTGCGTCTGCTGTTTTGATGGTTATCTAACATTAAACAATGATTACAATATAAAAATGGGCAAGTCCCCGATTCTGTCGCTGCCAGACTTCGCCCCCCCCCCCCACTCCATTGAGTTGCATACCACAGCTTTCCCCAATGCTGCACCTTACATTATAATGCCAGCCTCCATTGACACATGCCACCCTTTAAGCGTGAGTAAACCTCGGCATATTAATTGTGACTGTCTCCAACCCTTTCCCAAGTTTGTGGTCTACAGCCCCACAATCCGATAATTGTGTGAGACTGCCTCCGCTAGCGGCACAGGCCCATACACCCTGTTTTTTCCCCATTCACCCTTATTTTTGCAATGTTGATGCCATTCCACAGAACACTTCATCTTTGGAACCACCCCCTGTCACCAAAAACATCATAGAACAAATCCTCACAGAAGTTCAGGCTGCTGCCCATTCCCAACCCCAGTACATCATTATTCAGAGTTAATATTTCTCGATGCCTCTCAGTTCCCTTAAAACCCTTCAATCCTACCTAACCACATGGAAGAGTTCAAGATTTTCCACTCCATATATAAGCTACTTTGACATTTTCTCTGCTCACCGTTACCTGAGTCATATCTCATTTCAACAGCACCAAGAACCTAAGAGAAATCAAAATGTTTCCACAAACAAATTTTTGTTTGCCCTCCTCAGATATAGTCAATTTACTGACATAAACACAAGACAACCAGTTACATACTTACCAAACGTATCCCCACTCTCTGCCGAGGCTTCCACTTGTATGCACACTCAACGTCATGTTCATATTGTTTTTTATTGTTCCTCAGATGCTTTTTTGTTTCCTCTGTACTCACTATCAAATCAAGCCTTAATTGAAACCCATCCACAATCTCTGACCTGTCAGCCCTGGACGACGAAACAATTTCTTCTTTAAGCAAAGTAAGACAGACCAAACTATAAAGGCCTTTTTATCTCCCATCACCAATTCAACCATAATAATCATTCTTAGCCTACCTTCATTTTAGAAGATCAGGCTAAACTCCCATCTAACCTATTCTTCACAGATGACTACAATTGCCCCATCATATATTTCGTTCCAAACCAGCAGATCCAAGCACTGCTTTTGTTGTAGCACTGGAGGATCACACCCAGGACTATCTAGATCTGACATGCCGAACAAACTACCCAGACCGTGAACTCAGCAGTTTCTAATGCGCCCAGGCTGAGCGAGCAGCCCACTCCACAGCCAGATACTAGCCATCCACCACCAATGAGAGGATGCCGCATGAGCACACCCCATTTATACCACGCCCCTACCAGAGATGAGCCTAAACCTTGTGGAGATTGGAAAGAGTCATCGCCCCCAGAATCTGTAATACAAAGGAGGTCTGACCAGGTGCATGGGCCAGCTACATCATCAGTTGATGAGGAAGGATTAGTGGAGCTTGATGGCCAGGAGGAAAGTCCTGTGCACTGCTTCTCCATGGTGGAGAGGTTGACGAGTCACTGGACTCACAATACGATTGTTTCAACTGATTTCCCCACTGGTCTCATGCAGCTCTGACCTGATATCCCCGCTGGATCTGCCCAGCCCTGAACTGCCTTCTGTACCCCTTTCCTCTCCAGTTTTCCCACCACCTATGTCAGTCTAGTATTTGGCCCCACTTCTGCTAGTATCCAACATTGCTTTAGCAGCTCCCACCAACACCTGGGAGCCACCATGTATCGTAGTTTTACCGGGCTTGGAGGATCCCTGGATTGTGCATCCAACCTCTGTGTCCATCGCTCGACTTTGGCCTGTCAACACTTCCACTCCACCCTGGCTCCTCCCTTCCATAGGAGCACTGAAGACCATTATTATGTTCTGCACATGTTTTTTTCTATATATATTATTTCTGTCTTCAAGCTCTGTCTTCTTCAGATCTCCTTTGACTGGAGGAAGTGGCTGTCAATTTAACCAAAGGTGTCATCTTTGCAGCCAATCAAGCATCGCCCTGCTGATTAAAGGTTTCTCAGATCATCACATTCCATTTTGAATGTGTGAATCTGTGAATCCATCACTTCATTGTACTATACCAGCTTTATGATAAGAGTTGTTACAAGTAATTATTTATTACCTTCTGTGGAAAAAGAGAACAGGTAAGCAGGTCACGTGACATACATATTGCCTGTAGTTATCAAGTGTTAGACACACCAGGTAAGAGGTGAATGCCCTTTTTGTACTTCTGTTTCTTATTTAGTGCAGGTTAGTTTGTGGCGCAGGATGCACTGAAGATTTAGGGTTTTCTTTCCACGCTTTTCTTTGGTTACTAAGTTTTTTTGGGAGTTTAGTTTACGACTTTTGTTTTAATTTCTTCTCTTTATTTATATAATGCGCTTCCCCCTCTATAGCAATATTAGAAAACTGAATGTTTTGTTGTAAACCCTAGATCTTTAAAAGTTTGTAACAACCATTGGCCATACGGCTCCACCGTGCTCCCTCGTCCCTCCATCTTTGCCTTGGTCAGTCATCACCTTGCGTCCGCCTTCAGCTCCACCTGGCTCCTCCTCCCCCTGTCTCTGCTTTAGTCCTTGGACTCATCAGCTCTGACTCTGACCTTAGTGGCTTCAGCTTTCTTTCAAATAAACAATTTTGAAGTGCAGTGCTCATTGTGCCAGGTCTTTTCTGCTGCCCCCTTTATAGCAATATTAGAAAACTGAATGTTATGTTGTAAACCCTAGATCTTTAAAATATCGATTTTAAGAGCCTTTAAAAGACTTTAAAAGCCATATTTCCCTTTCAAGGGAACTCGCGCTGCGTCTTTCGATCGCTTTGGGGAATACTTGGACAATGCCTCGCGAAGCACAATATGTAAACTTCCGTCGACCGAGTGTGAGTGACGGTCGCAGGTCGGTGACGTCACGAACCAGGTCATAAAGGGGCGACAGAACCCAGAGGCAGTAGCTTGTTTTGTCTTCGCAAGCACAAGTGTGAGAGTGTGTTGTGTTGTCGCGCTGGTTGTTTGAGTTCCCTAGACTAGTTTAAAAGAAAAGGGCTCTCCAAATTCCAAATGGCGAATCAAACATCTGTGTAGTGCGCGTATTCCTGCCTTCACTACATTTCGGGTGGGAACGCGCACTTACTATGTGTGTGCGTGGGAGCAGAGCATGCATACAGATGCTCCGCTCCCGCCTGGCGGTCTTTGACACTGAGTCCGTCCAGGCTCGGCTCGCGCTGCTCAGGGCTCAAGTCCCGCTGTAGTCAAGGATATGCGGTGATATGGGTCCTGGGATTCGCGAATGGATCAGACGGCGGGGTGTGAGACGAGCCCTGCTCTATCTCAGCCCTTTCCCGGCAGATCCAGTGCCCGTGCAGCCCGAGGGCTGTTACATATAGCACAGACACTGCAATGATCTATCTCTGAGGAGTTTTGACATTGTCAGCATTTAATGATGAGAGAATATTCGCCACTTTTCTCTCCAGTATGAGGAGTTTTTCGAGGAAGTGACTCGCGCCATGTTGACTATTTATTGCCGGCAAAGAAGCGTTCCTCCTAAGAAAATAAATAATTAGATGAACCCGTCCTGTTAGCTCGAGTCACCCCCCGTGATATATAAAATGATCGATCCTGAGACTGAGGAGGCGCTTGCGAGCTACCTCTCTCAATCAGTATTGATGCAAAAAAAAACAAAAAAAAAACCCTACACTGCTCTATAAACCCGTGAGGATTATTTCTACTCTCCTGGGCAGTCGAGCATATAAGATTCAAGAATTTTATTTTCACATACAGTTACATACAATATACAGCTGTCAGTGAAATGTAAACAGGGTTATTGGGGGACCTCGATGAGAGCATACATATATATATTTCATTATATAAATCTATCCTTATATGTGTGTATATATATATATATATATATATATATATATATATATATATATATATATATATATATATATATATATATATTATATTTATAAAAGAGGCATCTGCGGCTCAAACCTTTAAAGATAAGGAAATAAGTTCCTACTGGACGCCCCTCTCTCGTCTTCTGGGCTTTTTCGGCGACACAGTTGAGACGGTCGTCGATAAGTTCTAGGAGGCTGCTAGCAGCAGGTGGGGTTCAGTGTGCTGCTGCCTCGTTGCTCTGAAATTAGGGGCTGTGAGCCAGCCACAGCCCCAGAGCTCCTCACAATGGGCCGCTCTGAGGCACAGCGTCGCAACCCGCTAACCCCTCCAGAAACCCGGGGGGTCGGGCCGGCACTCCCAGCCTCAACCCTCTGGCAAGAGGACGGATCTGAGGACCGTCATCCTCGCCAAGAACATCAAAAGAGGCTACATCAAAGAGGTCCTGGCGCTACGGTGCCAGACCTCGCACAGGCGTCCCTCCTCAGCTGCCACCCGTGAGTCTGGTTGCTCTGAGGAGATCGCCCCCTCCAAGGAGGGTCCTAGAGCATTCACTCCAGGCGTACCCCTGAAAACCGGGCCCTGGAGCGTCTGCCACTCAAGCACCAGAGGCCAGCCTTGAGAGGCTGGTTCCCTCATTAGAATTTCTGGTCGCATCTCATGCCTACCAGAAGTTTCTCATTGGGTCCTGCAATATATATATATATATATATATATATATATATATATATATATATATATATATATATACATATTATTTTCTTTTAGCAGGGTTCTACCCACCGTGGTGGACCCTGAGCAGGCTCTGGTCACGGAACAGGAAGTAGACACTCTGTTGAGGCAAGGGGCCATAAAATATGTACCCCCCTCGGACAGAAAGTCAGGCTTACAGTCATTACTTCATCGTTCCCAAGAGGGATGGAGGATTGCGGCCCATCCTAAATTTGCGCCTTCTAAATCACGTTATCAATTTTGACTTTGAACTAGATCGTGACAGATCAGGTCCGAGGACTGGTCTGTCAAATCGACCTGAAGGTTTGACCTGAAGGATGGTATTTTCATTCCATCCTTCCACAACACAGGAAGTACGTCAGGTTCGCCTTTGGGGGGAAGGCTTACCAATATCGAGTGCTTCCATTTGGCCTAGCTCTTTCACCTCGCACGTTCATCATATGCATGGTCGCAGCGCTAACCCCGCTGCACCTCTAATGAATCAGAGTTCTCGATTATACTGACGACTGGTTTTTCTACCCAGTCGCTACAGCTAGAGGTTCAACATTGAGATGTTGTTCCCGCGCTCTTTAATGTGTTGGGGTTGAGGCTAAACGCAAAGAAGAGTGTGCTCTCTCCTCTCCAGAGGACCACCTTCCTCGGCGTTGTTGGGTTTCGGTTATGATGTCTGCACGGTTTTTCCCCGTGCGCATCGTTTCCGTCCTGTTAGCCGTCAAAGAGTTTAACTAGGCCAGCCACTCACTGTAAAGCACTTCCAACGAGTGCTGGTTCTCAGACAGCAGCTTCCTGCGTTACCCCGCTCGGGCTGCTGTACGAGGTCGTTACAGTGGTGGCTCAGAACCAGAGGGTTTTCCCCGAGGGCCAACCCTTTCCGCACCATCAAGGTCACGCGGCGAGGCTTACGTGCCTTAGATGTGTGGAAGGAATCCTGGTTTCTGTCTCATGGACCCATATTGAGAGCTCCTTGTCGACGCGTATTGCTATCGACGGATGTATCTCTTACGGGCTGGGGAGCAGTCTTGAGAGACTGCGCCGCCCAAGGTCATGAGTACCTGTATTGGGAGCTCCTTGTCGACGCGTAATGCTATCGTCGGATGCGTCCCTTACGGGCTGGGGAGCGGCCTTGAGAGACCGCTCCACCGAAGGTCATGAGCACCAGTTATCCTGGCACATAATCCTGCTAGAGATGATGGTTGCTTGGAGGGCGCTTTAGGCGATCCTCCCAGACCTTAGGGGCCATCATGTGGTTGCTCAGACCGACGGCACCACTGTGGTCTCCTATATAAATCATCAGGGAGGTTTATGCTCGCGACCATTATAAAACTGGCGCGGCAGATCCTCCTTTGGTCCTAAGGGAGACTGCTCCATCTACGGGCAGTTCACATCCCTAGGACCTAGAATGTGGGAGCAGACGTCCTGTCGAGGCAGGGGCCGAGGCCCGGGGTTTGGAGGCTCCACCCCTAGGTGGTGGAGCAGATTTGGTTGAGATTCGGCCGAGCACAATTAGACCTGTTCGCGTTCGAGGAATCGACTCATTGCCCTCTGTGGTTTTCACTCTTGCACCCAGCCCTGCTCGGGCCGGGTGCCATGGTTCAGACATGGCCGAGGCTATGTCTGTACGCCTTTTCCCCGATTGCTCTGCTCCTGGGAGTTCTGGAGAGAGTTCGTTGAGACAAGGTCCGTCTCACACTATTTGCTCCATGTTGTCCGGGCAGAGTGTGTTTTGCGGATCTTGTGTCCCTTCTGGACTGAGCCCCCCGGGAGATCCCAGGGAGGATTTTCTGTCCCAGGCAGCGGGCTTGATGCGTCTCCCCTGCCCAGAACTGTGGAAACTGTGGGCTTGGCCTCTGAGGAGGCCCAGCTCATAGAGTCTGGTCTGTCAACTGAGGTTGTTGAGACCATCCTCCACTCCAGAGCTCCCTCCACGAGGAAGCTGTATGCCCTGAAGTGGAGACTCTTCACTTCTTGGTGTAGCAAAAAGCAGGTGAACCCAGTTACCTGTCACGTTGGCAAAGTGCTGGAGTTCCTGCAGGATAAATTCACTGCAGGGCTGTCCCCGTCCACCCTGAAGGTCTACGTGGCTGCTTACCACGTACCTCTGGGTGGCATGTCCATTGGCAGGGACCCCCTCGTCACACGCTTCCTCCGTGGTACTATTAGGCTGAGGCTTGCAGTACAGACCAAGGTTCCTACCTGGGACTTATCCCTGGTACTCCAGGGGTTGTCCCAGGCACCTTTGAACCTTTGGATGAGGTTCCCCTAAAGTTCCTCACTTTAAAGACATTATTCTTATTAGCTATAACATCGCTAAAAAGAGTTGGGGATCTACAGGTGCTCTCTGTAGCTCCCTCTTGCCTTGAGTTTGCGCCTGGGATGGTGAAAGCCTTCCTTCATCCCAGGCCAGGCTACGTGCTCAAAGTGCCCACTCATGTGGTCAGGTCTATTGTACTGCAGGCCTTCTGCCTTCCCCCCTTTTGGTGACCAGGACCAGGAATTTAAAAACAAGGTCTGTCCAGTGTGAGCACTGGACACTTATGTCCACAGGTCTGCCCTTGGCGTAAGTCAGACCAGGTGTTTGTTTGCTTTGGGACCCCTAGTGGGGCCCCAGCATCCAAACCTACTTTAAGCAGGTGGATAGTTGAGGCTATCACCCTGGCTTACGAGTCGGCCGGATCCCCTTCGCCTCTAAGGGTCCGTGCCCACTCCTCTAGGAGCGAGGCTGCCTCTAAGGCCCTTATATCAAGTGTGTCTTTTATCTGATGTTTGTGATGCGGCGGGGTGGTCTTCCCCCGCATACCTTTCTGAGGTTTTACCAGCTTGACCTCAACTCCGCTCCGGGAACACGGGTCCTCTCGTAGTGAGCTACGAGACACTCGTCGGCCTTCGTCACTGAGGTGGCGTTGGTATATCGTTCCCCAAAGCGATCGAAAGACGCAGCGCGAGTTCCCTTGAAAGGGAACGTCTCAGGTTACGTATGTAACCATAGTTCCCTGAGAGGGAACGAGACGCTGCGTCTTTGGCCTCAGCTCCTTGCGCCTTCCGGGCTTGCTCAGACACCTCTAAGCTACTGCCTCTGGGTTCTGTCGCCCCTTTATGACCTGGTTCGTGACGTCACCGACCTGCGACCGTCACTCACACTCGGTCGACGGAAGTTTACATATTGTGCTTCGCGAGGCATTGTCCAAGTATTCCCCAAAGCGATGGAAAGACGCAGCGTCTCGTTCCCTCTCAGGGAACTATGGTTACATACGTAACCTGAGACGTTTGGCTCCACCTCGTACGCTTGTTGCCAGGGCTACGTCCACCACCCGGCCATCACCATGGCTCCTCTTGCTGTCGACTTCGCATTGGGGCCTGATCCTGGTTTGTCCCAAGAGTTTGGCCAGGCACCCCTGGTTCCTATTGCCCTGTACTCCCCCTTGGACTGTTGTTACTCTACGCCCTCGCCCTATCTTCCATTTTTGGAATAGTCCACTGACTACCTTTTGAAACTGTCTTGATAACTGTGGGTGTCTAAAAGCTTTGAAATGGCTCTCATGAAATAACAAGTTTGAGAGTGTGTGCTTCCCCTGCCCTCACTAGTGGGCGCTTGAGGGCGCTGACTGCACACTGCCTCGCTCTGCTCCCAAAAAAAAAAAAAATAATAATAATAATTATAAGGTTGCTTCTAAAACTTTTTCACCACCCAAGTTTGTGTTCTCAGGGCTCAGATCCTGCTGTTGCAGAGCCTCAGAGGTAATCTTTGTTTTAAGGTTCGCATGCTATAAAAACATTTTGATCTGGCAGTGGGCTTTGAGATGGGCTCTGCCTTATCTCAGCCCTTACCTGACAGATCTGTTCCTATGCATGAATCCGGAGGCAGGGGCACACTGACCAGGCAATGGCACACTGACACGGCAACCATCAAGCTCTGAGGAGTTGGACGTGTTAGTGTCGAGAATTGAGAGCAAGTTTCACCATCTTCTTCCCAGGCCTATGAGGAGCTTGTCGAGGTTGTGAATCACTCTGTCTTGCAACTAGGCATTCGAAATATGACTGCCGAGAGCAGGGATGCTAATCCTAATAAAATGCATTTGGATGAACGTATCCTGCAAGATTCCATCCTAGTATTTGAGGTAAATCACCAGCGTTGCCAACCAAGCCATCCAGGTCACTTTACTCTGCTGGGCAGAGCATATTATGCTCCAACCTGGCAGTGGTAGGCTTAAGTGCTGCTATTGGAGTCGGCCTCTTCAAGAAGTTGGCCACTCCAAGAATATGGCTCTGGCAGCTACAGAGAGGTTTTAAAAAAAGTAAAGAGCCTGATGTCTCTCTGTCACCTTTGGGCCTTTTTGGAGAGGTTTCGAGGACTTTGTGCACCAGGTGGTGTTCAGGAATCTCCGCTCATCAAGCTTAATCTGTGAGCCAGCTGCAGCCTCACAGCTCCTCCCCTAGGGCCGCTCAAGTGGGGTGTCGCCACCCGTTACCCCCTCAAGAGAACCAGGGGATCAGGTCGACACTCTCAAACTCAGCCTCTGGCATGAGGACGGATCTGAGGACCATCCTCGACGCTAAGCGGACTAAGAGCATGAGAATCTGATGCTAGTGCGCCAGGCCTCACTTAGGCAATCTTCCCCAATTACTGCCCCCGAGTCGGGTTGCTCTGGGGGTGTCGGCCCCTCCGAGGAGGATCTTAGAGCACTTAACCCAGTTGTTCCCGAAGACACAGAGTCCTGTGGTGGTAGCTTTCCAAGTACCAGAGAGGCTGGTTCCTTCAGTAGACTTTCTGTTCTCAGGCTCAGCACTGACTATATGTATAAATATATATATATATATATATATATATATATATATATATATATATATATATATATATATATATATATGTATATATGTATATGTGTATATATAGTATGTATTTTTGTTTGCTTTTTTGACTGTAATAAAATGTAAACATACATTAAGTTGTGTGCAGATATTTAGGAAACATGTTAAATTTACTGCTGCAGCCAATTAGTTTCACTTTGAAATGTGTGTTGCGTGACATAATGCTGTTTTTGGCTTGTGTGACTGCCCACTTGAACAGTAGTGTATCTTCCCCAGTATTCACAAAAGGAGGCCACTAATAGGCTAACAATATAAACAAAAAAAGAGCGTCATTCAAAAAAAGACCCATGACAATTGGTTAGTACACTGAGACCACAACCTATCCTGCTAAATTAGTATGCCTTCAGACAGTGTTGAGATGTGGTGTCAGTATTGACACAGCAGGTCAGTGTGGCTTCTCCCTGTGGAATCTGGATGGGTTCCCACCTACTGCCCATTGACAATGACAAGGGCTGTGAAAAATGTTCCTGCATGTAGCTGAATCACAAGCTCCAGTGGTTGGGGCAATTTTTATGCATTTCAATGAGAGTGTACTTAACACTTGATCACTCCGGTGGAGGTTAACGACACTCTGTACATCCAAATCTGACTGATGGTGGCTTGACCTTTCAAGAGGGCAAAAGATCAAGGCTACGTGTATTGTGCCGACCTCTGATAAGCAAGCATTAGATGATCTTCTGTCTTTCTGTTCAGTTTAAGGTGAATTTATAGCATAATGTAATTTTTACATTGACAATGAGAGCTACTTGTTGTGATTCTGCTGTCCTGTGATTTAGTGACGTTTTTTTTATTTTTATTTTACCTGCAGTCAGAACAGTAGAACTGTCTCTGTTTCACCGACATGCTCTTTCATTCAGAAAACATTCATTTGGAAGTCCACATTCACATTAACATTCCAAACACAATGTGCCCCTAAAAGTCTCTGCATGATATATATTTTTTTCTAGTACAATTTGAGCATAAGGTGTTGCAAGTCCCTGGCTTATGAAGTTATTCTTTGAAGCATCAGTTATGCTTTACAATGAGTCTTAATTTGGTAACACATGTTAATGCATTAAGTTTCATGAAATAAAATGAAAAGTGCTTCATAATGTAAATTAATCTAGACATATTGACTTTTAACATTATGCAGTTAATATATATGAACATTAATGTATTAACATTGAATTAAAGTGCAGTACTGTTTAAATGTTTGAGAACATTAATACTTTTTTCAGTAAGGATATATTGTAATTGGCAATAAGAGACAATTAAACTTTTGATAATATAAAAAAAAAGGATTTATCCTGAAAAAAAATGCATCACAGTTTCCACAAAAATATTAATATTAAGCACAGCAAGACCATCAAGATGAGATATATGAGGATCATATGAAACTGGGGTAATGGCTGCTGAAAATTTAGCTTTTGCCATCACGGCAGTAAATTAATTTTAAAATACATTAAATGGAAAAAAATATATTTATACATTTTATCCACAGTATTACCATATGTTTTATCAAATAATTGTAGCCTTGGTTCTTAAGTTTAAATGTACGTAATGAAAAAGGAGAAAATTATGTTCTTTGTTAGTTCATGATAAAATGTATGATAATTAATGCATTAATTTTTAGGATCCTGCCCTGACTGTCTTGTTTCTTCTGTCTTTGTTTAATGTTTATTTGTTTGTCTTGTGCTTGAGCACATGGCTCTGTCTTTGTTTGTGTTTGCCATGTGGTCCTTTTGTCCCACCTCCTCATTTCCAGTTACCACGTCCCTTTGTTTAGTCATTGTCCAGTCCTCCTTTGGGTGAGTGTGTGTGTATGTATGTATGTATGTATATATATATATATATATATATATATATATATACACTAATATCTTGAGTCACGAGCATAATCCGTTCTAGGGCGGAGCTCTAAACTCACATCTGGAATCATATTTTCCCATAAGAAATAATAGAAAACAAATTAATCTATTCCAGATCCGTAACCATGGAGATAAACATGTTTTTTATTGGTATAGACACACACACACACAGTTATAGTATATGTATGAATGAATAAGGATTCATGTGATATAAAATGTGTTTTTAGTTTTTACAGACTGTAGAGGTAGGTGCGAAGGAGGGAAGAAGGGGGTTGGTACGTAGATTCCATATCGTACCTTATGTGGACACTAGTAACTTACCTAGCATAACTGAACTTAGCTTATGTATATATATATTTTTAATTTTCTATTCTATATTTTTTTGTTGCTTTTTTCGATTTGTTTTCTTCACTTTTCTTACAGTTTTTTTCCTGACTGCCCTCACTTTCACTTGACGCAGACCTTTTAACGAAATACCAATCGAGAGAGATTTGTTTCTGTCACCCTTTTAAAAATTAATAAGAAACGTGTTATCAAAATGCACCGAAGCACAACAAGAGGACAATTTATCAGGGTGTTTCTTTTCAATTAAATCATAAACCTTCTGCCACATTGCTGAAATCACTTCCTTGATTTCATTTGTAGAAAGGTTTTCATCAAAGGTTCACCCTCCTCCTCGCTACCGCTGAGCTCTTGTAACACATGCGTATGTTCCATCATCTGCAGCTCGATCAAATCCTCAGTTGACAGTTCCTCCTGATGCTGCTGCATGCTAAATTCCTCAAGCGGGCACCACACTCATATTAATAGATAATTCCATGCTTCATTTCCATGGTCATCATGCATTTGTTCGTCTCATTACCATCCATGCCACTCACTTTCTTAGAATTCGTTGCTATTATGAAGAATAATGCACAAAATAGAGTGAAAATCACTTACTCGCGTTGATGCGTACAGAAGTCAGCAAACCTGTGAAGTGAACACACGTCGGCATTGGCGTCAGTATGCGTGCTCGTATCTCAAATATTTACTCGTATCTAGAAGCAAAAATCTGCCCGAAGGCTTGATCGTATCTTGGAATACTCATATTTAGGGACGTTGGTATCTCAGTAAGGTATTACTGTATATCAGTGGTCCCCAACCCCCGGTCCGCGGCCCGGTCCGTGGATCAAATGGTACGGGGCCGCTTGCAGCCGCTCACGGACCGGTCTGCGAATTCGATCCACGGCTGCAAGCGGCCCCGTCACCAAACTCACGAGAAGTCATCATCGATTTTGCACGCATCCCAACCAACAATCTCGAGCGGTCACCGGTCCGCGGCAAAATTATCACATGTTTTCCGGTCCGCGGCACAAAACATTTTGGGGACCACTGCTGTGTATAGTTTGTGCTTCCTTTATATTGTGCTCCTTTCATATTTTATACTTTGCTCCTGTCTTTGTTGATTTGTTTTTTGAGGTCATTGTGTGTTTCTTGCATGAAACAATAATTTTAGCCAGAACTTGCTTTCGTTTTTTTCAGTTTTTTTCTTTAATGTGATGACTAGGAAAATACATTGGATGTGTAGTAATAGACCTTGATATTAATTTTAATTTGACCCATTAGAACACACAGCAGGCATTGCTCTCGAAAGCAGCCTGCATTTGTGAAGGAATTTATAGAAGACATACGTTATGATAAGCAAGGGCTCACACATCTAAACAAATATTGATTGAAATTAATTGCTGAAAGGATCTAGTTACCAGCAGGCAGGTGAAAAGGATGAATACAGAAAAGTAAAGAAGGACATTTATCAAGGGCATTAGGAAGCAAGAGCCTGGTTTTCAGCTGAGGCCAGAGCACTTTGATAAATTGGCACCCAGACTCATTTGGCCTGAGTATAAGAGAGCGACGCAAGCATATTTTAAACCATTAAGGGCTAAAGTTAGCCTCACTCTACCTGCCATCAATCATAGGCCTCAAGCCCCTTAGCTTGAGCTAATGCTTCACTGCTGCTGAGGTGCAGTAGAGGCCTGCAGAACAAATGTTTCATTTCATTTGATGATCAGTGATGCTGTTACAGGGGCCTAGTAAAATGGGAGGGCAGAGAAATGAAATAATGTTAATTTAAACCTGCATTCATAGACAGGCCAAAGCTAAATGCTAACAATTGTTTTGCAATGCACAGTCAAAATAACTTCTTTGGGCATTGCTAGGTAGTCCTACTGAAAACTTTGTTTGCACACATCTCGTCATAATAGGGCTGCAAATTAATAAATATAAAAAACAAAATCGCAATATAGCAAAGTTGAATTAGCATATCATAAATGCTGCAATTTTCTTAAATTGATATGCGCTGAATATGTGAATCACAGCACTGTATGTTTAGACAGGAGCAGCTCATGATCTGTTGTTTTTGGTGACTCAGAACAGCTCAGTTTGTGGTAAATGCGTCTTAAGTTATACTGTTCACTGCAAATATACTGTAATTTATTTTCTTATTAATAACATTATCAATAATACCAATAGTAATAAATAATAGGGTTTGGGTTAGGTTTAGGATTATTTTAAAATTAAAAAATGTTTGGACAATGTAACCCACACTTACTTGGTGCTAATAGCAGTAATATTGGTATCTGGGGAATACTATGACTCAAGGACCAGATTAGAAGAGATGGGTTCAACTCACTGGAGTATAAGGAAATGTTAACAGGTGATAAAAAAACAAAAACAAAAAAACACACACAACTCAGACTAGATTAGTCAATTAAAAAAATTACATGTATTATTAAATTAAAAACTATTGACAAATAAAGTGATTTGAAATAAAATAAACACCAGTAACAATCAGAAAATATAATCACAATAAGCAGTTCAACTCAAATTGAATGGAAGAAAAATAAGGAACACAATTCACAGTTCAAAACCAGTGTTCAGAGACATTAATATTCCAAGGTGCAATATTCAAAAAGTCTAGGTCAATGTTCAAATGTCTTTCAATAGTTCAATTCAATTTCAGTCCAATAAGAAAACTTCAATGTGGGTTCCGAAGGAAAATCCAGGGGAAATAGAACAAAACAGTTCACGGTAGTAAGTAAATTGTTGTCCTATCAGTTTGTAGGAAATCTCTTTTTCCAGGAACTAATCATTTAGATGGGTTGGCTCGCCATGCCCAAACCACAGATGAAGCATCCACGGCAAGGACAGATCAAGGATCAGTATCAAAACTCAATTCATTTCAATGGGAAAATAGAAAAGAAAAAAAAAAACACAAAAACGCTGGCCCAAGGAAAATAAGATGAAAGAAGGAAATATGATCATTTCTCTTTTGATTTGGCCTAAATCAGGACTATTTTCATACCTCACGTGTTCGTATAACACGTTTGTTTGGCTCCCTCTTTCTGTCACTGTTTATGACTTTAAAGTCTTTAATACTTCTAAGGAAGTATCGCTAACATAATCCATTTCTGGATTATCTAAACTCACTGTCAGGAACTAAGAAAACAAATGAACTCAACTGTCTTGCGTCAATCGGGGAGATTTTTCTGCTCTTCCTTCTGCTTTCAATCTGTTTCTTCACACGCTCCCGACAGCACTTTTCGGGGTGTGGCTAACCTCCGATCTCACTCAATCCAAATTTCTTTTTTTGACCTATTTATTAGTGATGGCGAGATGAAGCCTCATGAAGCATTAAAGCTTTTCAGCCAAGTGGTTCACAAAAGGGTTCATTTCTTGAAGCCTAATTTGCTCACAAAACTACCTAGTGGCCAAAGGATACATTACAGATGTGCCTGATGTGGTGTGTGATACACTGTGTATATAATGGGTATTTTCTTGTGGTATATAATGATGTTTTTAACATAACTTTGTAATAAATGTATTGGCTTAATTTTTGGGACTATCAACTATATCCAACTGACACCACATCTTTCTCCCTCCAAATCACGTCTGTGTTTTTATAATTTGTCTGAAACCATGTGCGCTGCCGTTTTTTGACCAGGTCTCCCTGAAGGAAGAGATTATGATATCTCATTGGGATTTTCCCAAATAAATAAAGGATAAATAAATAAATCAAATGTATGTAAATCAATTGTTTGGTCATAGGCAGACGGGGCAAAATTATAATTTTATAAGTGTCTGGGTTTAACTGGGCACAGTTTTTTCAACTGTTTTAAGGCTAAGACGATTTCTTTTTTTGACACAACTTCTCCTGCCTTTGGAAAACAACCTTTCACAAGGCATAGATGAAGCCGGGTACATAAATACTTGACAGCAAGCCTGTACAGATGTGGAAATATAACTTTCTGCCTCTCCCAGTAATGAAGTGGATCCTCCAATCGTCCGAGATTTGGTTCGGCAAGATAATTTCAATTAAAAAAAGATAAATCAAAATTTGAGAGAGAGACCTATGGTCTTTGGTCGGACGTGACCAAAAGGAGCCCAATTGAGCGGGAGCCTTCCCAATCTGGCAACACTGCATCGGTCTAAACCGATACAAGCCTCGATACACGCTTCACTAAAAGCTTGCAGGATTTCTCGGCACACGCTCCGAGCGTTACATCACTACTATTTATTATATAATATATATTTAATTTAAAATATAATGTGAATTAACTAAATTTCACATTATTTTGTTAGAAATAATCAGAATCAGAATCAGAAAGAGCTTTATTGCCAAGTGTGCTTGCACACACAAGGAATTTGTCTTGGTGTTGAAGCTTCCAGTCCACATATACAACACAACATGAGTTTACATAGCAAATAACAATTGGAAAAGAATGACTAAAAGCAGAACAAACAAACAAAGAGAAGACAATCACTGAAGAGCTAAAAACCGAGGCTGCATCCGCAGGCGCCATCTTGTTGTAAATAAAAAACTAATATTAATATTAAAACAAAAAATATTACTTGTAATCTAATTAACCTGGGTTAAACCAAGTTTTGCAACCTTTGCAAACAAGGAGAAAAAACACATGGAACTTTTATTTAACATGGAACTTTTTATTTATTAATAACCTGTGGTGATAGTCAAGTTTTCTTCTTCTGAATCAGTGTCAAATTCAAACATGACTGAATTAAACCAATATTTTCACTTGTTATTGTATAGCGTTTACTACAGTTTACCAAGTGGATCAGGTATTTTGAGCTGGATTGATTGAGTGGAGGTAGTGATTGATTTCCATATTCATGAATCTGCGTATACTAAATTAAATCACTGTGTAGCTGATGTTTCAAGTTCACAGAAAAAAAGGTTTAAACGTGTCATTTTGATTATCAAACATTAGTTTTAAGAGACACAATAATTGACTGCAGAGGAACTTTAATTGCATTTTAAATTGCAACTGCATTATCAGATAAAATAATTATTTCACAGTTAAATATTGCACCCACTGTACACTGCAGCTGTGTCAAAAATGTCCTATTATATACATTACTAACAACCAGTGTGCTGCTTGAGATGCCTTGAAGGTCTTCCGTTAGTGATGGGTTAGACCAAACTTTTTATTTAAGTATGATACATATTCTTTGCCAACAATACTGACCGGTATATGTCATTTTGACTTTTAATCATTCACAGGATATTAATTCTTAAATCAACAAATCAACTTTTACTAGATAAAATGCTTATTTTTGATATCAGGAATTTGTTTTCTACTTAACAATTCAGATTTTTGATCTCTGGAATTACATATCCTCTAGTAAAAAAGTTAATTGTTGACATCAACAATGATGTCATCAGTCGCAGAGGAGAATTCTTCTGACTACAAGAATTAATTTATTTTTAAACTAGTAAAAACTATCATTAATGGTATCTGTAACTGTATTTTCACTAGTTAAATATTGCCATAGGGTGCAATTCAAACTCAACTATTGATATCAAAATTGATTTCTTAGTTGAAATTCCAAATTCACATTTCAGAAATACTTATAAAAATTATAATTTTTCACAATATCAAATACGAGCACAATTCACCCAGCCATATCACCCTGTAGCCTAAGACTGGTTGCCCACTGAAGCTAAGCAGGGTTCAGCCTGGTCAGTACCTGGATGGGAGACCTCCTGGAAAAAAACTAGGTTGCTGCTGGAAGTGGTGTTAGGAGGCCAGCAGGGGGTGCTCACCCTGTGGGCTGTGTGGGTCCTAATGCCCCAGTATAGTGACGGGGACACTGTACTGCAACAAGCACCGTCTTTCGGATGAGACGTTAAACCATGACGTTAAACCACTCTCTGTGGTCATAAAAAATCCCAGAATGTCCTTCGCAAGAGTAGGGGTTTAACCCCAGCATCCTGGCCAAATTTGCCCACTGGCCTTGGTCCATCATGGCCTACTAATCCCCCCCATACTCTAATTGGCTTCATCACTCTGTCTCTCTCCACCAATAAGTTGGTGTGTGGTGAGCGTTCTGGCGCAATATAGCTGCCGTCGCATCATCCAGGTGGATGCTGCACATTGGTGGTGGTTGAGGAGATCCCCCCCTACTATGTGAAGCGCTTTGAGCTCTGGAAAAGTGCTATATAAATGTAACATTTCTTCTTCTTCTTCAATTAAAATAACTATTTGTGTACTAATATACTGTAAATAAAGAGATGATCTGGATAACAAAAATAATCTTTGTTTTACAGATTTTTTTTTAATTAAAGTAATTGTACTAATAATAATGACATCTAACATTTCAATGTCAATATTTTATCAAGGAATTTATACCAAATAAATAGCTTGTGAGTATTGATGCTCATGCAACTGAAAAGGCTTTTGCTTGCATTTGAGGATGCGTGTGTGTATGTGTATGTTAATTGGTATACAATTGACTGTTTAGGGTATGTGTAAATATGTTGATGTTCATCATGTAATCCTGTCTGGGGCTAATGTACCACATGTCACATTTTGGTTTTGTCTTTTTTTTTCCTCTTGTTAACAGGCAATCCTGAGGTCAACGCACGGTCATAAAGTAGAGAACATAATACAAGATGACTGCATAATTGAATGATATTTTAATGTGTGTTTTGAAGTAAAGTCTTCTAGGAAATTTAAGTCTATTTCTTACTTCTCTCATTTGAAGCTGGTAATGGTTAGGAACAAAGTTACATTTATTTATTTTGGTAGTAAAAGCAGCACAAGACAAAATGAGAAGCAATTTGGTCCTCCACAACGCTACATATCACTGACAGACATCTATTCCCTGCTGTTGGCTCTAAAAAAAAAATAAAAAATAAATAATAATAATTATTAAAGGGGGAAAAAAAACAACACTTGATAGATTATTAAAGAATATGAGATATGCCAATAAGAAGCTCCCTATAAAATAATAAGGGGTAAAATTAACATAAACTCTCTGACATTTTAACCTCCAAATGGTATTTACTTAAGTTGTATGAAATTGCTTTTGTGACCATAAAATTGCTGTACTTTAAAACTGAATGTCAGAGGAGGATAGTAGTTATTACTGTTCTGAAACAAAGCAGAAAGGTAATCACAGAAGTAAAATTTAGGACATTTTCTACTTTGTTTTTAAATACAATAGAATATGATATACACAACTCATTGTACTTTTCGTTTTATTTCGCATCAAGCCATCTTGTGCACATTGAATACATTTTTTTTAAATGAAAGAGTTTCAGCAGACAACAAACATTTTCAAGCTTAACAAACAATGTACAAGCACCATAAAGCATCATATAATTAGTCCCAAATGACTGTGTAAAAGTTTTCAAGTCTTCTGAAACCATACGATAACTTTTTTTAAAAGAAACAGTTCATGCAATATCTGTTATGTTAGCAAATCGTTTTTTTTTAAGATCTTGATGAAATTCATTGATGCAGAATCATTGATTGAGTTCAACTATAGTGCACAAAATGTATGGAAAAACATTTGGTCGACTATTTACTTATTTATTTAGTGCTTGAAAATTTAAATCCAATTCAATGGAAAACTAACTGGCACAGTCTGAATTGTATCCCTTCAATGGAAGAAAATTATATGAGTTTGTAAAGACATAGGCAAGTAAATGATGACAGAATTTAACTATACCTTTAAGTTAAAAAAAAAAAAAGGCTATTCTTAATAGACATTGAGAAATAATAAAACTGTGCTTATAGAGAGAAAAGAGACGGATACCCTATAAAATAATAATGTCTGTCATGTATAACTTGGTTGTCACTTGGATTAGATATTAATGATTATTGACTGGTTGAGATGGAGCTGTCAAAAACTCAATTTCCTTAAATTATTGTGCCCTTCTTTGATATCAGTGGATACAAAATGATAAAATCAATGCATCCGTGACCTGACACTGGACACATTTTGATGAAATGGAAACAAAAAATTACTTTTACCTTTTTTTCCCCAACCTTGTTGCCCCACAAACTGTATTTGAATTATATAAGGAGAGAGCCTCTATTCAAAATGGTGATTAATGTCAACATTCTTTAAATTTTGACTTAGTTTTTGTGATCCTTACCTGTTCCCTCCAAGTGCATGATGATGTAATCGTTTTTCGTCCACATATTGTCATAGAACATACAAAAACCACAACACCAGATCCTAGTACACCAACCACTCAATCCCAATCACCTGAATTCTGATCACACAAACCTGTCACACACTAATCAAGAACTCCTTAAAATCCATCACGTTACCTTCACTCACTGTCTGGTCTCCTCTATGTTACGTGACACGACTCTGAACCTGACTCCTTGCATTGGCCTTCATTTTCATCCTTGGCTTCCATGTCTCTCTCTCCCTCCAAGACTTTTTCAATCCCCTGGCCTGTTAAATTGACTGCCTGGTGTTGTGTCTCTTATCTATAAATAAACATTTAACCACACTCTCTTCTTCTGTGGTGGGACACCTTTGAAACGATAGGTTAAAAATGTCCCATGTATAAAAGGAGTGATTTTAATATGGCTAACTCACTTGTTTATCAGCTATATATCTTATTTGTAACCATATGAAAGTCAAAATCAGAGTTTTGAGGTTCTGAGGTTGAGTTCATACTCCTATTTCAATATCATAAAATGTTCAGAACCTATAATCTTTGCAGACTCCCATACTCCAAAAACTTGTTGCTCATATCTTTTGCAATGCATTTGAAGGGTTTTTGTGGTAAATCTACAGGGAAGAATATTAACGTAGAGCTGTGAATTCTAAAATCGGGTGGTTTGGTTATTAATTTGTGAGACAAATAAAAAAGACACCTGGATTTCTCTTCTAGTTTCTTCTGATTCCTTATTCGAGGAACTCAAGTGTGTGAGTGCAAGTGTGCCTTCATGTATGATGCATTTGCGAAGGCTGCCATTTATTAGGTTATGCATGGTTCTCCAAAAACACCCACACAGGCTGCTAAACAGACACTATGATTTTAAACGGAAATGACATTTCTCTGTTTTCTGTTTATTTTGCAAGAACCTTGACATTAGCGACATTTCTGAATTGAACGTTGATATGTGGCAATCTCTCTCAGAACATCTGAATGAGAAAATTCTATTTTATGTTGTTTCAAGGATATGACTGGTTGAGATTTTAAGGATATGAGTGTCTTTTTAACAGGTCTGTACATGTTCCATTTTCAATGAGGACGAAGAGGTATACAATATGACAATGACAGATATAAACCCAGAACCTCATTTGGTTCTGGCACCTTCAGTTCCTGCCACCTGACAGACATGCTTATACAGACACGTTCCCCTGTGGTTTATTTGTTTAGTTCTCAGAACTGTGATCTGTCTCCAGTTTAGAAATGTGTTTCAGTCTGTTTGTTTCTTTTTCAACCTCCATTAACACTTGGCAAAAAACTGCTTTCAGAAGATTGTCCAGTACAATGTCTAGCCAACAGAGTGCTCAGGCTGGCCTTGCAACATCAAAAACTGGGTCTTTCTGTATGTATTCAAGACAGACTGCCAGGAAACACTGATTCAGAGTCAGAGACAAACAAGTAGAAAGATATGAACAGAGCAACAAAAAAAGAGTAAAGAAATAATTTAGGAAACAAATTTTCAGTCACGAAAATTGCATACTCGCACATTTTCAACTCCTGGCACATGCCAACTTGATGCAACACAACAGACGGCATGGCATAATTAGGTTCGAACTGGTGAGGTCTGGCTGAGGCAACATGAGTGAGTATGACGCAGATTGACAATGCGTTGAGAAGTTTGGACCCAAAAAAGCGTGGGCAAATCTCTTTTCAAGTCACCGTAGACATATGATTGGTTTCTATCCATGCCAATTCTTTGCATGTTTGCTAGCATTTAGAAATCAAGCCAAAACTAACAGATGATTTAAACATTCATTTTTCAACACTCCTTTGAGTCTGATAGACTGGATTAATTTATACAGTTTGCAATCATCCATCTATGGAATTTAATTTGAAATAGCGACTTATGGAAAAATCTGTATAGTGTGCAATTGTGGGGTCATCCTGGTATGTGGGAATCAGGTTTCAAACTATAAGGGAAAAAAGTGAGATTACATTTAAATCTGGACTGATATTCTGAACTATGTACAAAAACACAAAATTAACTGGAAAATAAAACCTTTTGAGTATGAGAGTTCTGAGGAAAACTCAATTTCAAGGGATTTGTTAGATAGTGATTGTAAGAGTGTAAAAAAAAACAACAACATTTCATTACACTCAAAAAAAAAAAAAATAGGCCAAGTGATGAATCTAAGGGAGGACTGACAGAAACACATTCATCTTTGCTTTTGAAGAAAAATAAACATAGGTCTAATTTGGAGGTCACGTTGCAAGGGTCGTTATTGTCCCACCACTTTTTGAAACATTTCGTGGCATGGAATAATGATAGCGTAATTGTCTTGTGAAACATAATAGAATCAACATCTGTGAAGATGTTCACAGAAGTTGACGTTGTGAACCAGCAGAATAAATGTGCGCCATGAACCAGAAACGGAAGCTTTTATGTCTTCGACAAGCGCTAAAGAGAAACGTGTGTGTATGGTGCTGGTTTGTTGTGTGTTACTAAACTTCTGAGCTAGTTTAAAAAGAATAGGAATTTCACACAGATTTGGAAAATGAAAAAGTGTTTAGACGTTGTGTTACTCCCTGCCTTCGCTTCGTCACAGGCAAGGATACACACATTTTGCAGAGAATGCACAAACATTGCTCAAGCGTAGTGGCTGTGCAGACTGTGAGCAGGTGCCGCTCCGAACACTCTGCTCCCACTTGGCAGTCTTGTTAAAGCTGCCCAGACTCACAGTCCTCTTAGTTTGGGTCCCGCTGCTGCTGAGGCACAGCGGCGATCTTTATCGTGGGGATTGCAAATTAATTTGTCGGGAGAGTTGGAGACGAGCTCTACTTTATCTCCTCCTTTACCCGGCAGATCTATCCCCTGTTAGGACCTGGAAATATGTCCTGTGGCAGTTTCTTCTGAGCTAACAGAGGCATCGGTACTACAAATATCCAGTTCCAAGGAGAAGCATGAGCAGGAAGGAGCACCTTCCTCACCAGCTTTTGAAGAGCGGCTCAAGGTAGTTACTCGTGCAACTGCCAGACTCAGCCTTGAGTGGCAGTCTGAGTAGAGGGATGTTCATCCTAAAAGCAAATTAGATGCGCGTTACCCACCTGCATAAGTTCTACCTCAGCATCGGGTTGGCCTTTTTTCCCAAACCTTTTTTAGACTCGGTTTCAATATCTGCACATCTGTCCCCCGTGTGCATCGATACCATCCTATCAACAGTCAACAGCATAACAATTGGGCCAGCTACTCACTGTCAAACACTTCCATAGATTGCTAGGCCTCATGGCAGCGGCTTCCAATGTGTCCTAAGAGTCAGAGAAATTTAAGCCCTGCTAGTGGGTCCTTCCTGCCTTGAATTTGCATCCTAAGGTTGTTTCAAGCCCATTACTCCCTGTCGTACTGTGTGCCTTCTTCCCTCCACCTTTCCTAGATCATGACAAGGAGTTCAAGAATATGGTATATCCAGAGTGGCATAAGACTGAACAGCTGTTGGTTTGATTTGGGGCTCCCAAGGGGACTCCATTTTCTAAAAATACTATTGGCCTTCTCTATTAGACAAGCTGTACAACCAATTGTTGAATTAATTTTATCTCTGTAAAACTGCATTGAAACAATCTCTATGGTAAAATGCGCTGTATAAATAAAGGTGACTTGACTTGATTTATTATAAGGACAATCCTTCAGGAACAACCTGCTGCTTCCAGCCTTGGGATATATTTTCCTGCATCTGAGACTGAAAATGGGTTAGGAATAAATCTAGTCTGTATGTAGAGAAATTTCAGACACTGAGCCATTTGTACAGTCCCAGAGTTTGTGAGGATATAATTAGATGAGATGCCTTGTGTTCGACCTCCGTATTTTATTATGTTGTTTTTGGCCTGCCATGGTGGTTGTAATGCCATAAAGTGCCATGGGTTGAGAGAAGCTGTGTTCACTCCACTGGACAATATGTCAGCTTCCCAAATAATGGAAAGTCCATGTTCAAATAGTTAATGTTAAGCTTGGATCCATCAGCATACTCTCTTCCAATGGACGTAGTGGTGTATTCCAGCCCTCCTCTGTTGATGCATTCAATATCTTCAGTTCTTTTCTTTTATTGCACACTCTGTTTATTGTACTTTTTCTCCCAAATGGTTCCAATCACACAAATTACAATAAAGTCATAGTATCTGAATTAAGCTTCTTAAAGGATTAACATGTTTTAGCGTACATTCTGTGGAGCAGAAGTCTTTGGAATAAAGACAGGAAAAAAAAACTTGAATGGAACGAGATTCAAGGTTTTACGGGAGGATATTTTTCCATCTTGTTTTAAACATTATGCTGCTGAGACTGAAGCAAGCGAAACCATTTGCAAATTCAATCAAGAGCAATAACAGCACTATAAAAATTCTACAGGGGTAGAGGAGTTGCATTTGTTATTTTGATTGCTCCTTTGGAGAGAATGAGTGTGATGTGGATGTCAGGGGTATTCTGCAAAATTTGGAAACACAGACGCTCATGGATGAGGTGTGATGTGAAAATAGGATATTATTTATTCATTTTGACAGGATGTTATTGAGAAACGAGAACAATGGGAGAATAGGCTTATGGCTACTCTCTCCGCAGAGATCTGTGGTCTGCTCCTAATGTGACAATAACTATTATGTTAGCTTCACAAACTTTAGCTCTTTATTTTCAACTTTGATGCAATCTTGGTTAATTTTTTTAAAATTAAACAACAGACATTACCTACTATTTTGATTAGTTATTACTGTGTTAATACTCAATTTTAACTTTTGAGATTGTAATTTTAGCTTGACTTAATAAAAAATGTTAGAGCTCCTATTTAGAGATGATTACATCTTAAAATATCATCTTAAAGCTGTTTTTCTTTGAGGTATCCTTAATTCTCTGCTGCAATTCAGAAAATTAAAAAAATAATGACAGGTGCATCTGCTTGGCTTTATTAGTCACATGGCTTTTGCTCTTTCTATAACCGTTCTGGTGTCAGTCCTTTCCCCACCTCAACTTTCTGTAGGATTTAAAAAAGAATATTCACAGGCAATGGAGGACTGGGAAATTATTAAATTAGAATTTAGATTCGTTAGATTGAATCATCACATGATAAATTTCATATTAGAGCCAAGTATTGCAGATCATATTGCTTACGAATAAAAGATTGGCATCTCTGACCTTTACAGAGACAAAAATATGCTTCAACTCCTAAATTAACAGTTTGTTAGTAGCAATTGTCTTAGAAGATTATAAATCCTGCTTTTATTACTCAAATATTAATTTCTTGAGGCAGAGATGCTGCTCAAACTGAATATTTAACAAATCCCACTGGACCAGGGATTTCAGATAAGCATATCATGTTGCCTCTAAACACGCAAAAAATAATGATATCCTCTGAAACCTCTAAGGACCCAGTTGCCTTAATGTGGGCTTCAGTAGCGTTACATCAATAAATATATAGTTTGTGGTATTTGATGCCTTCTGACTCCAATTTACATTTTGATCACAGCTTAATTTATTGGTCTCATGTTTATTTCTGTTTATTTATTTATTTAATAGCTTTTAGGAATACTTCCAATTTACACAGCACTGCTGTCAGGGTTATGTTTGGTGTCATTGTGTTTTAGTTTTGTTCTGTTCTCTTAACGTCTGCCTGTGCTTCCTTTTCTAGTAAGTTCCTATAGTTTTTAATGGAGTTACACCTGTTCCCTCTTCTGTTTATGTCTTTAAGTCCTTATAGTTTTCCTCTGTTCTTTGTATTGTGATAATTCTATGTGTAGCCCTGAGTATTTAAAAGGAACTGATAAAAATGACCACCTTCAAATTTTAAGTGTGATAATGAAACCACTAACCACTACCACTAACCACTACCATTAAACCACCAAAAAAAAAAGGTCTTTGTTGAAGCAGCCCATTGTAATTGTAAATAATAGTTTTTATTGATTGTAAAACAATAAAGAGTGACTAGATATTCAGTATATTGTGGTGGGTGCATATTTGAATTATCAACATATACACTAATTCAAAACAAAGATAATTCGATCACAAATGAATATGACTCTGTTTCATTCACTGTACAACATATCTGATATATATTCTAATATTACTGCAGTTAATAATAATGACACTAATTGATACAGTATTTAATAAAAGTACCTTGTATGAAGTGGTCTGAGCATATTTTGGAATGCGTCAACGGCAGTTCTTTTCTGTTGGCTAACCATGTCCGTTGTCGCTCTTCGCTTAATGTCTTTGTTTGCTCTCCTTCAAATTTCCTCACATGTTCACATTCCTTAATACAGCTTCATACAATTATCAATTCATTGAGTTAGGCAATGTGGATGGAATAAATACTTATTTCCAGTGTTATGGTTATCAAATGTATGCATTACTCACTTGTGTTCATTTTGAAAGTGTTTTTAATACTTTGATGTTGTTTGTTGTTATATACAGTGGAGTTAACTCTCCAAAACAGTTATGTCGACGTTTTTGAAGTGGAACCACCAAACTCCCCATTTGTCTTAGTATTTTCAATTCTTTAATGTCGATTCCTTAATGTCGCCGAACACTAATATCTTGAGCAAATATCTCGGACAAATTCGCCATTTCACATGGTTATCTCGTGAGTCATGAGCGTACCTAGTTCATTGCACATGCGCTGAGTTTTTGTTGCACGTGGATCACTCTCTGAAGTGAAAGCATGTTCACGTTCTAACCAGAGCTAACCATCCACTTCTGTGTGTGCATAAATCACACATAAATTACTTCTCTGATTTGATTGGTCTTCTCAAATATTTTGATATTGGTCAGTAACGAGCAGTAACGACCAATGAGTATGAGGCTAAGATGAACACGAACAAACACACACACACAAACACATCCTGCTATTGTTCTGAAGTGAGCTCTGCTCAGCGCCGCTGCGGGAACACGGTTATTAAAAGACGGGACGAAGCCGAATTTGTTGAGAAAGCACATTAGACAGGCAGAAAGCAAGTATACAATCTAGTACAGCGTGATGTCCTCACAAATATGTTATGACCGTTTACGCGAAATGGGCGAAATTGTGTTTCCAATGTTGGAGAATATAATTAAAGGTTTGTATCAAAAATCAAAAGTGTTTTTATTGTATAGTATTAAATATCTGCTGTTAGTTGGTGCACATATGCCTTTTGTTGTTAGCAAACATATACACTGTATGTACATTTTTTATAGCATGTCGATCGCTTCATCTAATAAATAGATTTATTGGGTGTAGGTTATCTCGACACTTTTTTTGCAACCCCCCCCCCCCCCCCCCCCCCCCCCCCCCGAGGCCGTCGACATAACCGAACTCCACTGTATATGCTTTTATCTGAGAGTGGGCACAGAACAAGTTTGAATCTATTAATTTATAATATTATTGGATTTAGAGCAGGTCTGTCTGAGAACTGAGTGTGATTATCTAGTGACCTGTCTAGTGCCATATACCCACCTAAACATTTGCACTGTTTGACATGTTGTGCTATGAGAAGTTATCTGAGACTGACCGAACAGAGAAAGTGTGATGAGTGATGATTTGCAGTGTACATGCAATGGAGAGTGCTCCTTGATTAACCTGTTTTTGTCATTTGACAGAAATAAATGTGTCACACAAATAATGGACACCATTTCCTTCTTATAAATGTAACCGTGTGTAGTGATTGTGTTCCTAGTGTTTATTAAAAGTTCATTGTTCATTTTTTCAAGGCCTTTGTTTGCATCTGTTCTTTGTTCTGTGATATTTCTATGTTGTGTGTAGTTTGTCTTTGTTCCTAGTGTTTATTTAAAGTTAGCTTGTTCATCATATTTATTCTGTGCATGTCACTAACGCAACCCCTGACATCTGCTGTAAAATTTTTGTAGTGTATTGAATGCTACATTATATATTTTGCATTTATAAACAAAAAGCTTTGACTATTTATGTTTCAATTAATTATTTTAAATTCCGTCCAATGAAATTGAATAATCCTTCCATATTTTAATGTAATAATCATGTTGAATGATTGAATAATCAATTTGATACATGTTAACCAGTTGATTACACTTAAGGGAAACTGATCAACAGTAAAAAGTAGTCCAATCAGGACAGAGTAACCCCTGCCCCCCACTGAGTGGGTGGAGCAGGCTGAGCATGTGGCCAGGGTAAAGCTGGCAGTGCAGGACACCCAGGTGGAACTGGATGGCCAGGTGGCCTGAGCATATCTGATGGGACAGAAGGCTATCTTTAAGTAGCTCAGGACCACCACAATGGAGCAGGTGGAGCCAGTGACAACCAGGGTGAAGCTGACGGGGCTAATGACCACCAAGGCTTAGCTGAGAACCACCACGTTGGAGCAGGCAGGGCAAGTGAAATTACATCAGAGAGCATAGACAGGTTAATGACAGCCCTTGAGGCCATTACAGGGCTGGTAGGAAGTTCAAGAACAACATTTGTGGTTGTGTTCAGACAAACAGAGAGTTTTGAATAAGTCTCTGTGACTGTAACAAAGCTGATGGTGAGCACAAGGAACTCAAAGTTTGTCTCTAGGGCCGTAATGAAACTGTCAGGGGGGAAAAGGGGGTTCTGAAATGCCCTACATGACCACAATAGAGGACATAGAGAGTTCAGGATCCAAACCTGTAAGTGTAAACGTGGCTTCAGAGAGTTCAGATATTGTGCCCACAACCATAACTGAGACATTTGGGGACATAGAGAGTTCAGAAATTAATGCCTCTGCCGCTTTGGGAGAAAGAGGTGAGGTGTGTCCAAACACAGGTAGCCACCACAGGGAGAACAGTCAACAAAAGATCTATCACCAAGACCGGTGTCGCTGCAGCCGGCAGGCTTGAGTGTGTAGCAACTGGTGGGCTTGAGAGTGCTGAAACAGGCAGGCTTGAGTGTGTAATGACTGGCAAAAGCCTTGGTATGCCAACTACTCGTGCCGATGTCAGCAGCAGATCCATCACTCTGGATGCCAGTCCTCTCCTCAATGAGACAGACCCATTGGCTGGGAAGGTACTGTTTGATGGTGAGGTCCATGGACATCAGAGCTTGGATCGAGTTTATTCTGTTGTCAGCAGAAGAAAGACATTCATAAAGGTTTGGAACAACATGAGGGTGAGTAAATGATGACAGAATTAAAATTTTTAGATGAGCTATCAATTTGTGCGATATCTGTAATAATGAAATATCTGCTGGTCATCTCTACAACATAAACTATAATGTTGTAATCAGGACCCCAACATTTTCACTGGTTTTCTGTTTTGCTTTCTCTCATTTATATACTGCCTTTGGACAGGAAATGTATGGCAACACTTGCTAGTACAGCTGGAGTTGTCAGCAATTCCGGTGTGTTATTTTGCTGTTTCAAATTATAACCTTTGATCAGGGCCAGGATTTTTGTTCTCAACAGGGGCAAGACAGGTTGAGAAAATGTTTTATCCTCTTATAAAGTTATGGATGAAACAAATTCGAATCATGCTATGTGATTATCCTTACAAGGTGAAAAGGGAAGTGAAAGAATACTGGCCAACTTTCCACAATAACCCTTTGTTCTGTTTAGCAAAAGTGGGCATGAATATTTGGAAGATAGTGCTGTTTGATGGGTGCACAGATGGAATCCCGCGGTGTTGAAAGCCTGATATATTTCTTTGTAGTGGTCTGATGTTACTGTTTCTTTTACTCATGCATATCATTCTTCTCAACGATCAAGGTAGGGCTTTAGTGATTATACTACATGATTCAAGCGTGGGCAGCTTTACATTTGCCTGAATTGGACAAAACTTTTGTTCATTAAAATTAAAGAAAGACATCTCTTTCATTATAGCCTAGTGCAGAATATTTCTCTGTTGCCATTTTAATGATTTAATTTAATTTGGCTTTGAGAGGGGCCGCGATAACTGGCAATTGTCAGGATCCTGTGTAGATGCTCTGAGAAGTACAAAGTTCTATTGTTGTTTTTTTGTTTTGCATGGCTAGAAACCTACCTCTCCCAGCTGTTTTTCCTGGGAAAGAGAAAGAAACTTAGATCAGAAATCACTTGTTCTGTCAATGAAATTTTTGCGAATGGGATTGTGTTGCCAAAGCAGCCTTATGATAGGACAATGTGATGCCAAGTACAGCAGATATTTCTTCATAAACTCATGGGGAGAAGGAAAAAAAAACATCAGATGCTGAGTGTGTTAGATTTCTGTGGCTCTTCTTGGGCTTTTTGAAGAATCCAGATCAACAAAAGGAAACTGAGCCAGAAGGAAGAATCTCTGTTGGAATCCAAGCTTTGAATTGATAGCAAATACAAAAAGTTGTTTACATTTTTTAACCTCATTAACCACTTTGTTAGTCTTTTCAGCTTTATCTCATCTCTGTGGCCATATTAAAGTGCAGTTTATTCGTATTGTGGTCTGAGATCGTCCTGTTCATCTGAGATTGCTCATTCCCACATCTTCATGTTCCCCACCACACTATCATGTCGCAGTTAGTATATGTACAAATTAAAATGTATTTATTAATCTGGAATATTGTTAAAATGCTAATGTAATTTAGAAACTCTGCATACTGTCTCCATATCTTGTAGGTGCACCTTACTAAAACATGAGCATTAGTCTGAAACAAAATGTTTTTTTCCTAACTTAATAGCAGACAGATATATAAGGCCATAACAAATATCTGCATCCTTTGGTTTTTTAATCATATAGTAATTTGATTACTTTAAATACTGTAAAAAAAAAAACTTATTATGATTTTTTTTTTTTTTTTTTTTTTTTACTGACCTCTAATTCTTCAAGTGCTGAAAGTTAATGAAAGTGTTCAGCTGCCTGCAGGCCCTTAACAGTGAAATGGTGGTCCTACTGTTTTCATCACACCATTACCTGTCATTGGCTAAAGACAAATTAATCCCTTTCACAGTGTGTGTAAATCACTGATCGCTCTCAAGATTGGTGTAGGAGGATCCTAGACATTTGATATTTGAATCCAAATATATTGAATGGTAAATATATTACAACCTACATGAACCAAGCTTAGTTAATGAAGTTGCACATGAATTGGTGAATTGAAGGCTTTTATGGTATGTGTAGTTTCAGGGTATTTGTAAATGAGGGTAAATGGTTGTGCTGAGAGATGAAGCAGTGAAGAGAACCAGCAAGGGGGAGGTAGAGACATGAAAGAATGCATTTGCTCTGCGTGGGCTGCTAACACACAAGTTGTAGGTTTGATATTCTGCAAGGGTGTCCTAGAAACATTCTTGCCTCTGGAATGATCCTGACATGGGATCTATTTCATCTTGAGACAGGAATATAAAAGGTAACATTGAATGAATAAATATATTAGCCTATACATGGTACAATGTATTTTTAATAACTTAAATAATTAGTATATTCTAGTTATGAGTATTGGTGCTTAGTTGTATTAAGTCGACTTAAGACACAATAACATTCTATGTAATTAAGTATTTTCATTGTGTTTTGTAAACATGTATAAAATCTATGGGTCCTAAAATGCTAAAGAACAAACATTGTTGGTGTCCTTTATACTCTGCTTTACCGAGAGCAGCGTCTCTTCTGCTCGCCTTGTTTTTTTCACCACAGTTTAGCATTTAAGAATTGCCTGCAACAGTAAAATTGGAGGCGGAATGAGACAGAAATGCATTTTGTTTGGTTTCTGCCTGACTGAGAACTGAATATCAGGAACACTGGATGTTTCCAGCCAGTCCAAATGATATGAATACATCAGTCATGCTTAAACAGTCTGAAAGTGAACTCCTAGCCAGACAGAAATGCTGCTTGCTTTTAGCCTTCTCTGTTGACATGGAGATGCACATTTTATAACCTGAATGAATTTACTCCATTAATACATCTAGAAAGAAATGGCATAGATGTTAGATCTTTGGGGGATAATAATGTATATCTTTATAGCGTCTGTTTTTATCGTATTATATGTGGCTGCTAATGAACCCTGCATGTTCATTAAGAAATTGGGTTAAATTTGATAAATGAATAAGTCTGAAAACAGTTTTGTAAACTGGATCAGACAATTAATAATCATTAAACAAACATATCAATGCCGCTATACTGAAGGGAATGAAAGCCAGCAATAAATGACCTCAAGTGGAACTGTCCCAATGACCTTGGCTCAATGCTTCAAGGCCTAACAGTGCTTGATCTAGAATGTGTGGGAGTTCAGGAGATCCTTCAGGTCAGGACTGAACCCATGAAGCAGAGACCTAGAGCCACAACTGCTAGGCATGCAACTCTTCGGAGTTGCTGGGATAGTGGCCAGCACTTTGCAGTTGTTCTTCTAATCCATAGAAGGAAACGTCTCAGGTTACATATGTAACCATAGTTCCCTAAGGGGGAATGAGACGCTGCGTCAAAAGCACTAGGAGAATGTTTTGATGATAGTCTTGTGAAACACTGTGTAATCGATAAAACGAGTGCTGTCTGAATACATGGGTCAGTGATGTCAAAAACCTGGTCATTAAAAGGTGCCGGAACCCGGAAATGACAGTTTGATTAAGAGTCTGAAGAGAGCCTGGAGGAGCAAGGAGCCAAGACTGAAAACGTAGCGTCTCATTTCCCCTCAGGGAACTAAGGTTACGCATGTCCAAGGCGGTCCCTTTCATGAGAACTCGAGCTGCGTCAAAAGCACTAGGGGAATAAATGCCAACGCCACCCCAGCGACGCCGGCCGCAGGTGTGTCGTAGTTCACTACAAGAGCACCTTCGTCCCTGAAGTGAAGTAGTAGTCCAGCTGGTAGAATGTCTGAAACGTGTGGGAACGACCAGGCCACCACAGCACAAATGCAAACAAGGGAAACCCTTGCGAGAAAGCCATGGAGGCAGCCACGCTCCTAGAGGAGTGGGCCAGGACTATTATGGAGAACGAAATCAGTCTGACTCCTGGCCAGAGAGATAGCCTCAGCTATATATCTTCCAAGGGTAAATGCCAAGGCGAGCTTGAGGCAGAGAACAGCTGGAAGGTCCTATGCCACAGGGAAACCTTGTGGACATAAGGGTCCAGGAATCATACTGACTTTATTCTTTAGATCTGGTCATGAACACCAAATTGAGGGAGAGGTAGACATCCAATTGAGGGAGAGGCAGGCATAAAAATACCCAAAGTGAAGCTGTCCCGCAGGAAAAAGCTTGACCTAAGTGTGTACAGTTTCCTTGTGGTGGGGACTCTGGAGAAGAGGGTTGTCCCAGCAAACTCGGTTGAGAGACATGAAACATTGTGCTAGGCCCCCTCAGTAGGGAACTCTCTCCAGAACTCCCTGGGAGCTGGGTGATTGGGAAAAGATACGGATATTAGCATCAGCCAATTCCAAAAATAGTAGAACAAAGAAAAGAGTAGAACAAAGTAGAATAAAGAACAGTGATTCCGCAGAGGGCCATGAGAACCTTCTCATTTTCCCGATGGCCTCAGCCACCCGTCTTGACAGGATGCCTACTCCCACATGAAAGGAGAGTAACGTCCGCTGATATGCATTGACAAGAGCTCCAATTGTGGATTCTAGAGTCTAGGAATCTTTTAGTCGCCTCTAAGAAGGAGCAAATCCCCAGAGCAACCCGACTCGGAGGTGGCAAATAAGGAGGATCACCCAATTAGGCCTCTAGCCCATAGCCCACTTTTACGTCCCTAGACACTTAACAGTTTTGGGTTATGTTCTTTTTCTGTTTTGTTGTAGTGTCTGTCCCTTTTACTGACAGGTCGCATGCTGATAGGCTGTCTGAACTCTCCATCATACCAGATGTCCATGATTGGCTCTGCAACCTGGAAGGTGTGTTCTCATCAGCTCCAACGACTAACACCTGTGGAACACCCTTCATAAGGAGCGGACTGCTGCACCAGAAGGGGAGGGGAAAGAGACTGCTTGTCTTGTTTTGTTTGATATTGGTTGTTGTGGATTTCGCTTTTGTTTAAGTTGTTGTTTTGTTATTGGGATAAATCTTTGTCATGTTGAGTATCTTTCGGTACTCCCCTTTTTTTGAAGTCGTGAGAGACTGCAGGTCTTTTGAAACTGTCACCTCAATGACTTTAAGTCGGGTGGAGACAAAAGGTTAGGCAAGATGTCACGTGACCTACACCTACACATGTAGGAATGTTATCTGTTAGAAATCAGGTAAGAGAATTTGTGCCACAATTTGTACTTTTCTGTTTGTTAGAAAGTGTAGGGAAGTTTAGGGCGTCTCTGACGCTGAATACTTTTTCTTTACTTTCTTTTCTTAAGTTTAGGATTAGTTGCAAATGGTTTAGTATGAATCTTTTGAATATATTACTTTTGTTTCTTTGGAAACAAAAGTAACCAATCCCGAGGAGAAAACACCAATCCCGAGGAGAAAACACTCCTCAAATTTCAGCCTCAAACCCAACAATTCAGGATAGCATGAACAACATCTCAATGTCAAATTGCTTGCGTGGTGACTGGGGAGATAGCCAGTCGACAGGAACGTTCTCAAGAAAATGCAGCCGAGTAATAGCACTGCATCCCAGTAAATGGTAAGTTGTGGGGTGACAGAACTAGGCAAAATAAGTCTCCAAACAGTTAAGCCTTCACCCTGTGGGAGTGAGCATCTTCAGGACTAAGGGGGAAAACCAGTCCTCAGACCTGGTTTGAGACACAACCTTGTTTTAGTGATTGCACTCTTATACTGGGGAGGAGGGTAGCAAGACCTTCTCTCCAGCATCGGCACTGATGACATCCAACTCCTCAGTGCTGGACCATCACAGTACCGAAGTCTTGGTCAGGCCAAAAGAAACCGCCGCAACGTGTGCTTCCGAGTCCTGACAGAGACTGGAACCGCCAGGAAAGGGCTGAGATAAGGCAGAGTCCATCTCATGCCCCGCTGACAGATCCTATTGCAAACCCCAAGACCTAGATCATCACCGCTGAGCCTTACCTGCAGCAGGACCAGAGCCCTGGAGAATGCGATCCTGCACGACTTCAGAGAACACCACCAGGTGGGAGCGGAATGCACGCAGAGAAAACTGCTCACAGTCCTCACAGGCAGTGCTCGAGAGCATTGACCCCATGTATGCACCACTCTCAGACAATAGACAAAAGCATGTGTGTATACCCGCCGTGACGTTCAATTATTATTATTTTTTTTACATGGGCAGGGAGAACACACGGCAGTCTAACTGTTCCGCCAAGCAAGAGCGGAATACATGCAGAGAGAACTACTCACAGTCCGACACGCATCACTCTTGAGTGCTGACTATGCATGCGCCTTGTCCATGCAATCCATGCAGTACATTATGGCTACTGTCACATCATCCAGGTGGATGCTGCACATTGGTGGTGGTTGCGGAAATTTCCCTCTTGCAAATGTAAAGCTCTTTGAGTACCAAGAAAGTCACTATATCAATTTAACTATCTTCTTCTCCTACTACAGGTGCCTTCATCCTATGCCTTTACAGCTTCATACCAGAGGAGGGATTTTTTCAGTATGGTGTAATGGGTGTTTCGGTGCCCAAAGCATTCTCATATTTTGGTCATCATTGGAGGCAGTGTGAGACATCTCTGTGACATTCCCTGAGAGGGGAATAAGGTGCTACATGACATTGCCATACTTTGGGAGCAACTTGCTTTAGCCTATGAGAAGCTGCTGTGTTGCCGGCTTCCCTCTGTAGCTGTTGCAGCACCAATCAAGATTGAACTAGTTCCACACATGCTTCAGACCCAGTTAGATTGGAGACCTCATTTCCTCAAAGTGAAATCATTGGATGCAGAATCTTGTTCCTGTCTCAGAGAACAATGGTTACATTCGTAACCTGAGATGTGTTCAACAATTTAATGTTGACTTTAGGTTTCAGATATCTAAATACACATAAGTACTAGAAAAATAATACATTTATAGTTTGTAAAATGACACTGATGTCAATAGAAGTTGCAATTACAATCCTTTCAATTATAAATTGACTAAGTTATTTATTCATTTCAGATACACATTGGTAACTGTTTTAATAAGTCGGTAACTAATAAGTGTAGGTAATGGTTTAGTATATACTTCTCCCACTTCACTAGCCAGTTAGGGGGATGTGGATGAATTATCTGAATTGTAGTGCAAAATAAACTGACGGTGTCTTTCACACGTTATAGATCAATTAACATAAACATATGCATGCATATTTACATGAATATTTTTTTATAAAAAAGGAAGAAGCAACATAGAAATGATACATCTGTCAGACAGTGAATTTCTGGTTGTGGTATGTCACATTACAAGGATGGAATAATAAAGTGATATGCTCTCAAATAAAAGATGTCTTAAACTCATATTTTGGGGCGGCTGTCAGCTAGAATATTTTAAACTTAGCCCTTGGTGCTCCTCTATGTATCTATGAAATTTGAAACACCCTGTGAGAGATTTCAGAGATATCACTGAGTGTTGCATTACAAAGATGTTTCTGAATGTTCAATGTAGACTGAAGTACTGGCTGCTGAAAATCCACGCATTGCCATCACAGATTGCATTCATAAGTTAGCTGTTTAAAAACTATAATTATATTTAATAATATTGATATTTTGACTATTTTGATCCAATACATCTGACCGACCCCATTTTCTTTTATTTTGTTGAGATTAAGTTACAATCAACAGCTTATGCACTGAGAAGGAAAATAAGTTTTGCTTTGCCTGTCTGGCCGATAACTTCACATCACCCACAGGCTTATTCACGGCAAATATAAAAATCACAGATGAAAGGTCTGTTCAAACCAAGACAGAAATAAACAAATGTCAAACTACTGTATATAAACCAAATTACCTCCTTTAAATTAGGAGGTGCTGATTGACAAACACTCCACTTACAATGAGCACATGTGTTGCAAACTTCACATTAACAGTAAATATACACTCACCTAAATTATTATTAGGAATACCTGTTCAATTTCTCAATAATGCAATTATATAATCAACCAATTACGTGACAGTTGCTTCAATGCATTTAGGGGTGTGGTCCTGGTCAAGACAGTCTCCTGAACTCCAAACTGATAGTCAGAATGGAAAAGAAAGGTGATTTAAGCAATTTTGAGAGTGACGGTTAGTTGGTTAGTATTTCACAGTCTGCTCAGTTACTTGGATTTTTACGCATTTCTAGGATTTACAATGAATGGTGTGAAAAGGGAGAAACATCCAGTATGCAGCAGTCCAAATGTCTTGTTCATGCTAGAGGTCAGAAGAGAATGGGCCGACTGATTCAAGCTCATAGAAGAGCAACTTTGACTGAAATAACCACTCGTTGCAACCGAGGTGCAGCAAAAGTATTGTGGGCACACCTGAGGTCCATGAAGCCTTACCACTGCCGCTGATATAGGACGAGCGGCTCTTTCCCAGTGCATGCACGCTGTTGTCCTTGTGGGTTCAGGAAGGGAGATGGCGGGTCAAACACACACAGCGCGGCTGACATTTTTTTTAAGATCATGTTTTTAAGATCTGCATTCCTTTATTTTTTATGAAGTACAGCAAGAAAGTGTCAGACACTCAGTATGTGAAGTAAAAAAAAAAGGTTAAAAAATCTCTGACAGGCAGAGACCCAATGCTAGTTGCATTCTTCCAAGAACCACGTCTGAACAAACCCCACATTTACCAGAACTCTACTGGTTAATAAGTAAATACTACAAATACACCGGGATAAAAAACAAACCTGAGGCTGAAGAAACCCTAAAGGTTAACGGGAAAGACCCGAGAACCTGAGTGACCGAGAGAGAAAGAGAGATGTTCTCTTCTCAGTGTTCTGCAAGTGAATGAGCAGCCGCGGGACGCAGCAAATCTGCATGTATAGGGGAGGGGCGGGGTTACTAGCCTGTCACAGAACGCAGACACAGTCAGCTACCCAATGAGGATTTTTATTCAATCCGAGCACAGACATATGAGTATACGAGTATTACTTGTTTAATACTTGTAATTGTCAAAAATGCTAATTTCAGCCGAGTATCCGGCTCAACTCTACAATATATATATATATATATATATATATATATATATATATATATATATATATATATATATATATATATATATATATATTCCATAAGAAATAACAGGAAAAAAAATCTCTCATTTGCAGCAATACACGCGTGAACATTCCTCATGCACTCGATCTTCTTTCCACTGCTGTTTTTGCTCACGTGAACACGTTTCAACAAATGAAGTGAACAAGTGAGATGGTGCTTGACCACCTGTAAACTGCTCGTATCTCAAATATTAACTTGTATCTCAAAGCTAAATTTTGCTTGAAGGCTTGCTCGTATCGTGGGACACTCGTATGTCGGGACGTTCATATCTCAAAAGTATTACTGTATAAATAAATATAAATGATACCTTTTAAATTTCTGTTCACCAGCTGCTTTGACTAGTGAGCAAAAAAAAGTTAAGTTCCTAATTTTCTCCACTGTTCTGAAGAGTGAAAAATTATTTAAAGACTTTTATAATACACTGTCTTTAGTTTACATACTCCAAGCATTGTTTTGCCACTTGGGTCTAAAAGCAAGGTTTTAGATCATAGGTGGCAAACTCAAGGCCCGCGGGCCACATCCGGCCCGCCATGTAATTATGTCCGGCCCGCGAGATCATTTTATATATTATTAATAAATGTCACGGCCGTGAAATCGTGAATTTGGTTGGTCCCTAATTTATTATCAATGGCCCAGCGATATGAAGCGCTGGTAACACAAACTACAGATCCCATAATGCAGCGCTTCAGCTGCCTTTCCGAACACTTCCCGTGTTAATCAAGTCTAGCTAGCTTATGATGCTGCAAGTTATTGCGAAGCTAGCCCTCACAATGCAGAGGAGAAAAGTTGATTCTGAAAACAGAGCCTTTAAAAACCGATGGGAGGCTGAGTATCGTATCTCCGTCGTATAGCCCGAGTGTTTTGTGTAAAAAATTGTTGGCATAACCCGCACCCATAGATTGATTAACTGTTTTGTGTAAGTTCACATTTCGAATGTTGTTTGCATGACGCCAATTATCCATAACTGTTCAGGCTCGGTATACAGTAGGGATGGGCATATCGATACTGCATTATCGATATATCGATACCAAGCGCTACTCGCTTGGTATCGATATCTCCACAAAAATATCGATACTAAAATTAAATTAATAATTTCTGCATCAATTTCTGCAAAAAGTGTTTTCGGTACTTCTGTTTAATGTTTGTGCTAAAACTGAAATCCCCCTCTGACATTTAGCTCACCCGTGTCACGTGATGACTGTGAGAAACGCGAGCAACGTGCCCTGCCCACACATACACGTCACCTTCACGGCACGCGTCGCTCAATATTGTCCGCACATAAACAGAATGGCAGAAAGAAAGCGTAGCGTGGTGTTATTTATTTTTATTTTTAAAAGTAATAAAAAATACCTTGGAATTGTCGCAACCTCTGTTCCAGCAGAGAGGTTGTTCTCCAAGGCAGGAGAGACAATTAGTCAGAGGCGAAATCGTCTTAAACCAAAAAATGTTAACATGTTGCTTTTCCTAAACACAAATCTGAAGCTTAAAGATTAGGAAATCTTTATCAACAATTCAAAATGAAAAGACACTGAAATGTCTTTCTGAACATTGCTAAATTTGAAAAATATGTACAAAGTTGAAAATAAAGAAAAAAAAATGGCCTGTTTAAAAATAAGAAATATTTCATACAGTGCAAATATGCACAATTTATGTTGTTAGTATTTTTTTATTATATTAATCTTTATGCTATGATGTATTGTATTTAATCTTTTTTTTTGTAAAATACTGTATTATTTTAAACATTTTTATTTATTTGTTGTCAAATTTACTTTTGTAATAAGTTTTTTAATGGCCAATATGTCTTATGTGTCATGCGTGGATGTAATTTGCCTTTAAGTGTAATATATATATATATATATATATATATATATATATATATATATATATATATATATATATATATATATATATACTGTATATAGGCCTACTTTTTTTTTTTTTTTTTTTGAAAAATCACATACACATTTAAGAAATAAGCGATATCGGTATCGGTATCGATATCGGTAAAATTATACCCAAAAGTATCGATATCGTATCGAATTTAAAAAGTCAGGTATCGCCCATCCCTAGTATACAGTGCTTGTGCGCGAAATGCAAGTGTTGATCATCAGACGAGAAGAACCCGCCCTCATGGCAACACAGCCATGACGTCGTCTTGCATGATTGACAGGTCAGACAGCCTATCAGCGCCAGCAGTCAGAGTGACAGTACAAGCGCCAGAAAGAAAATACAGCGCCAAAAAAAAAAAACTTACTTCCGTAGGGACGTAACAAATATATTTAAATATTATTACGTGTAAAATATTTGTGATATATTTTGTGAAATCTGCAATAACCCACGGGTTATATGCGGGAAAATACGGTATATTTTTACTGATATACTGCCCGTTTGTCTCATTTGCGGAGCTAATGTGGTGGTAATTAAATAATTTAATAAGACCGCACTATGAGACAAATGACATAAGAGCAAAGTCAACTGAATGATTTGATTATTGCTAAAAAGCAAACATTTTACTTAGAATTCCAGGTTTTGATATGCAGCATGTTCATATTTTGAATTTGTATAATTTTGACAGGATTTATTTTTATGGAGAGCGGAATCTTTTGGGATATTTAAAATGTAAGTTTTATATAATATGACATAAGAGTGAAGAAATTTGAATGTTTGTTCTTTTAATGTTTACTTTATTTCCAACTTGTGTAATTTAGACAGGGTGTATATATATATACACACTTGTTTTTTTGTATTTTTAAATATTTTTAAGTTATTTAAGGTATAAGTTGATTTATTCTGGAATAATATTCCTGTCTGTTTTCATTCACATTTATGTTTAAAAAGTTTTTTTTTTTTTTTTAATGTTTATCCTGTTCGGCCCGCGACCTAAAGTGTTTTTTGGATTTTGGCCCCCTGTGAAATTGAGTTCGACACCCCTGGTTTAGATCAAGGCTTGTTTCTTTTACTGTGTAGACTCATTGCATAATCTTTCTGCTTACTTTGCTGCAAAGGACGTTCAGTTTTCATTATTTGTGACTACCTGCAAATATATAAACACTTACAAGCCTAAAGGTAAAAGTTTTCATTTGTTGCTGCAGCCGTACAATTGAGAATGCTTTGTTACACCAGAGATTCTATGCTTCAAAGTGGAAAAACTTCACCATACTGATAAAGTTGGTTAATATGCTCTCAAAGTCAAATTCCGAAATATGCTGACAACAGTATCACTGGGGTACTATTCACAACACAACTATCCCAATGGTAAGGCGATCCTGTGGTGCTGAGACTGGTGATTCAGTAAAACACAGCAAAGGCAGATGCAAATTCATAGCTGCTCATTTTTGACAAGAATGCACAGCTCAATTTCTCTCTTTCTGAGAGAAATCCAAAACCTTAATCCTCTCTACTAAAGCAGTTGAGCAAATGATGCCAGTCCCCTTGCTCACTGTTCTTGCTGTACTCTTCAAAGTGAATACTGGCACCTCTTCACACAGGATTTTGTTTGAAAAGGTGTTGCCCACTCTGCTGTCTCACACTCTCTTTCTGTTATTTTTGCCTTTGTACAGGGCCACTTGAAAGATAAGTAAATGTTCTTTATACTATGACACATGACAGAAGGCTCTCACTGCAGAATGTGAGGGTGAAATCTACAGTACTGCGATGACCTTGATATTCAGAGACATATATTTATATATATATATATATATGTATATATATATATATGAAAGGATTCTTGAACACCAAATCAGCATATTAGAAGGATAATGTAAAATAATATCAGCTGAAAAATTTGCTTTGCAATTACAGTATTACATTTTTAAACACATATTATATTATGTTACATTTTAAAATATAATCTTTGTTAGTTGAAAAAAAACATTGACAAACTGTAATTAGTTCAAACCTTTGACCAGTAGTATATAAACATTTGTATACATAAAGAAAACATATGCCATTCTTATTGGATGTAGATTTACATTTAAAATACACAGTTTGCACAATACAAAGAAAAAAATCAATATCTATGGAAAGTCACCATACAACATAAAAACCTAGTGTGTGTGTGTGTGTGTGTGTGTGTGTAAGAATAGTCCATTACTAGTCATTACTAGTATGCACCGTGAATTAACAACACTCCAGGTCCATGTTCTTTGTACTATGTATTTATTACGATTTAAATGATCTTATTTAGCAAATGGCAATGCAATAGGGCTATAGCTGTCATCTCTGTGGCCACCATCAGTATAAGCCACATAAATTAACAATGCTGGATGTGGAAGACTTTCCTTTTGAGCTTTTTTTCTACTTTGACTTGAGTGCCTGAGATGTATTCTGTGTTATCATTATTTTTTTTACGGTATTTTTGTTGTTGAAAATACTACAAAAAATATCTTGGGGGCATTCTTGTGTGTGTTCTAAAAACATTGTGAGTGTAAAATGAACTGAGACTGAAGTGGACCAAAAATACATTTTTGTTTAAATGTGATGCTCTTATTTGCAACATCTTTGTTTGTCAAACTTCAAAAATCCTAATTGGAATGATAAAAAAAAATGATTTCAAAACTCCAAATGTAAGTTATAATACATCTTCACTGATGACTGGTAAAATGGGTTGCACATGTAGGGCAAAAAAGACTATATCGGTCTGAAAAATCTAACTCCTACACAGGCCTTTAAGCACTAAATGTCCCCTTTGGAAATGAGGTGCTGTTTCAAGGAGAACGTAATGTCTTTTTTTCTCATTGGAAACAAAGATAAATGCTCAGAGCTCAAAGAATCATCAAACTCTATTCAGCAGTTCAGTAGCTCTTGAACAAAATTAACATATGGAGTTTATTTTTCTTTTTTTCTTCAGTTCTTTTTTTGCTGCATTTTTTTTTGCTGCATTTTTTTTGCCATTGTCTACTAGAGAACAAATGGTTTAAAAGTAATTTTAAACCATCAAATTGGTTGATTTCATAATCACGACCCTTAAAACAACTACTGATAATTAAAAAAAACTCAGTAAAAAAAGTGTTTATTATTCAATCTCATGAGACAACGACATCCTACATTATATACAAACAAATACTCATCATCACCTTTCTTGTAGCTCAATCATTGGTGCTTATATCACCAAGGTCATGGGTTTGATCTCAGAGAAAGCAAGAACAGATTCACTGTGTTCCTTGAATGCAATGCAAATTGCTTTGGATAAAAGTGTAAATTACACCTCATCCTATCAGCATTAGGGGAAGTGTTTATATATATACAGTCAAGTGTGAGGAGTCATGATGGTGAAAAGATGCAAGAAATTGTTGAGATGTTGAACATATATATGTTCTGTCATAATGAGAGATTGTGAATAACAGATCTTTATTGTAGACAGGGCACAGAAACAGTGATCTGGTGACAGGTGAAGACAATGAGGTTACTAAAGCAAATCTTAGCTGAGGTGACTGAACACAGAGATTGTCTTGGAGGTTGTGGAAACTTCATAGTCTTTGCACTTGGAAGGAGTGTTCTTGGAGAGAGCCGCAGTGGAAGTCATGCCGCACTGAGAGTCTGTGCAGCATAACTGACATCCGACACTGAGTGCTGTGTGAGTGCTGGTGATATAGTGCTGGCTTGATTGATAACAGGTGCAGGTGTTCAGTTCTCAGGTGACTGGAAACGAGTGGGCGGAGCGTGGGAGTCTGGTGCAGGGGGCGTGGCTGAGTTTGTGACATATATATATATATATATATATATATATATATATATATATACACATATTTGTTTCAGTATTTCCTGGAGAAGTGAAAGAAAAAATAAATAAATAAATAAATATATATATATATATATATATATATATATATATATATATATATATATATATATATATATTAACCGTGATACACTACTATCACTTTTGATGAATTTAATTACATCAATACTGAATAATAGTAATAATAATATTATTAAACTGTCTTTAGATTTTTTTAACACTATTAAATGATAAAGGCATCCATACAAAGGTATAAAAAATATGTGTATGTGTCATTTGTGTCATATATTAAAATAAATGCAAGTCATGTCCATTTATTTTATTCAATTCCATTTGATTGCTGCACACATGCTTTTATGGATTTAGAAAAAATCTTCATCTTATTGTCAGAGTTCACGTTTTTTTAGACTAAGGACAATTCCATTTGCAAATACATAAGTAAACAATTAAACCATAAAAGTACCATAAAAATATGTATTATTTCTAAAATGCATATTTAGTGGTTAATGTTTTCTGTCACAGAGGCAGGATGTTGTAATTTGATATGATACAAATTATACTTTATTACACTTTCAGTGTAAAGACAAAATACCTTGTAATTGGTTATCAAATCTTCAATTCTGACTTTTAAGCTGATCCACACAAGTGTTTTTTTTTTCTTCTTCTTCTTTTCTAGGATCCAGGAATTAGTACTGACATTTTTCTTGTACACATCCACCAAAATAATAAGCTCTGTATCAGGCTTTCCTGCCAGGACAACGAGACATGTTCGTGCTTGCGATTCTAGACAGAGAAATCGCAAATCAGACAGTGATCCTGGTATGAGCTTACATGCATGTGTTACACATTTGTCTGAAACCTCCAAAATTTTATCACTGACAGCCAGCTAGTGGGTTGTCAGGCATATATCACTTGGAATTATCTACCCACCCACCAGCTCCCACTAGAGTAAGGAAGAAGAAAAAAAAAAAGAAAGAAAGAAAACAACAGACCATTGGGTACTCTATCGTGTTTTGTTTTTTTTCCTTTTTTAAGCAATTCATGTCTACACATTGACAGGTCCGTGGGGGTAGTCATCTGTTTTTTCTTTCTCTTTCACTTCACCAGGAAAGACTGAAACAAATATGTTTAAAAGTCGATGGTAAGGCAGTGAAATTACCTGCTTGGGCTGTACTGCGTGTGCGGGAATTCCCAGCGGCGTTAGACGCAATGCGGCCATGTCAATTGTTTGTTTACATAGAGCGTTGCTCCAGGCAGTACGAGTGTGCCTGGGGAAGAGGCAGCTACTCATCACTACCCATGAACCACTGCCACAAGGACTGCCAACTTAACACAGGAAAACAGAAAAAAGCATAGTGATGTCATCAGGGATGTTGTGGAGTTGTACTTGGGAGAAAAATGTAATGTCAGAGACATTTACATTTATCAAACTGGAAAACTGAATCACAGCATGTCAGCACAATTTGACAAGAACAAAATTGTTCTAAAGCCATTTCATACAAAAAACACAAAAAAAACAAAAAAACATAGCCCCTTTTTTGAGAGAAATGCCAGATGATTTAATCGAATTTATTACTATTTTAGTTTTTAACATTTCCATTGGACGTCATTTTGTTAATCTGCGCTGATTATCTTTAATAGAAGGTTCATAAAATTGTGAAATGTTAAATTTAACCATCTATTATTCAGGTAGTATCTAATTTGAAAATGAAGCCTGTGGGAATCCAAAGCAGAATACATTTGTCAAATCAAAAAAACATTTTATATACAAGCATTTGTTTCCCCCTTCAGTAAGTCTCACAAAAGAAGAATCTTCAATTAAATGTGATGCTTCTTGGGAAAACTGTGTTCTACAGCTCCAACATAATCACAAATGACAGATTTTAAAATGCACTTTCCCAGAGATAGCAGTAGTTTAATATGAACTCTTAAAATAACTATTTTACCACCATTGAGATTCATTGTGTTCCTTGAATGCTAGGTTGGAGCCCTAAAACAGCTATTTGAATATAATATTGAATATGTAAAATTATAATGAACATTATGCTAACATAAAATTATAACATGTTATAGTGACCTCAATAAAACAACCATAACAAATCTGCATGAAATTTTAATATTTTTGTTTTGTTTAATACAGCTAAAAGAGCCTGAGGTCAAATTGACCTCAAGAAACACAGATGTTGCAAAATGCGTACAGGATATACCAGCAGGTTAATTGTATTTTTACAGAGTTTAATGGGTTTACATGTGCCCCTTAAATTAGGAAAATACATAAAATCTTATTTGCAGACGTTAAACATTGAATGGGGTCAAATTGACCCCAAAGATAATAGGAGATATTTTATTTTTCTCAAAATATGAACACTGGAATTTTAATATAAAAATGTGCTTAATGTGGTAATTTACATA